>WBMY01010910.1:788678-803924 GCA_013397315.1 Donacobius atricapilla | reverse complement strand
CCCCCCGCGCTCGCGCAGCGCCGGCTCCGCCCCCGCGATCGAGGCCGGCCCCGCGATCGAGCCCGGCCCGCCGCGGGGCAAGCGGAGCGGGGCTTTGTGTTTCATACCCCGGCTCCCGGCCCGGTGTCGGCGGCCTCAGCGCGGGTAGGGAGCGCCACAGGCACAGCCTCTGCCCGCGGGAGGCGCTGCCCTTGGAAAGGGTGCGTGTCCCTGGGCCCCGGCCGGGGGCACGGAGCCCTTGCGCCCACGGCAGCATTCTGCTCTGAAGCGGTACTTCAAAATGACTTGAGTATCATGAAACATTTGTGTTTTGTTGTGATTTCTCCTTTTCGCCCACGAAAACACCGATTCATATAGTTGGCATAGCTCAGCCTACCTGTATACCTGTACCTTATTTATCTACCACAGGCTTTATTTGGTCTAAGTGACATGTTCAAGTATTTCACAGAACTTTTAGGCTACTGCTGGTCCTAAAGCCAATTTTCAAATACAAAGTTTTCAAAGGAATATTTTTATTAGAAGGACCCAAATTGGCACCGGCTGCTCTAGCAGGGAATTTTTAAAAGAAATACAGTGTGTGAAGAAAAAAATAAGGAAACCAAACCAAACGCACATGGGTAGGTGCGCCACCCAGGCTAACCAAAGTTGTCCTGAGAGCAAAATGAGCAGCTTTTAAGCTTGCTGTACTACTTCAAGCAAAACATTAAACACCAGTAAGGATAATGAGAAAATTACAGCGGATATCAAGCTGTATGTTGTCTCAACAGTTGATTTCATCAACTTACCAAGTAAGTAAATTTTTTCTGATAAACAGCAGAGTATGTCTGATGGGCAGAAGAAGAAAAAAGATGTACATGTCCAGCTGCTCTCTGGAGATCATTCAAAATGCATGTCTCACCATGGTGAGGTGTGATACCTATGTCACCACCCCAAAATGAGGTGTTGCACCTCAGAAAGGCATTTTTTTGCTAGATGGACGTGCTCCAAGTTTCCAGTTTTGACAGACTGAAGTACTATGTTGATAATCACAAAAACTTATTTATAGCCTCAAAGCTATTGGCCCTATGTATCGCATCAATATATGCTATATATCAATATATCAATATGTATCAATATGTGGCATGCACAGGAACATGGATGTGTCTTAATTCATCAATATTAATTATTCAGTATTAAGTCAGTAAATATAAATGAGCTTCATACATTCTGTAAACAAGTTTAATTCAAAATTTTTATAAAATACATCTTGTATTTACACACATACCTCATCTAAAAATATGAGTTTGTTGAATGCAAAGTTATTACAAATTATCAGAATCAAGTGAGAGCTGTTTGTATGTTTCTTGCACAACATATGCAAAAAGTGACTCTAGAGATACTAAGATTAAAAGGTGCAAATCTGCAATTGGGCACAAAATATGTAGTATGTTAAATGCGTATCTACATTGCATATTACACATGTGGCAAGTCTGTGGAAAGGAACAGTTAAAATTCCAACTATAAATTTCACAGAACAGTACTGGAAAGGGAGGTATTTGGAGATTCAATAGCACATTCTTGCATCCTTTCAATGTTCATAGTCAGTTCAGATGCACAGAACACCTCATGCACAACTATGCAAAGAGGAACTAAGCTTAAAGCTGTCCAACTTTAAAGCTGTGTTCTTGCCCTTCACCTTTATGGGGACAGAAGTTAACCATATTTACAGGGGCTGGGTGGAGTCTTATAATAGTAGGATATTCCTGTTAAAAAAAAATATAAGTCATGAAAAAAAAGAGATAAAACCACATTATCATGCAAGATTCCAAAGCTAATATGCAGGTTTTTTATACACTGTAACTTCGGGTTGTTTTTTTTTTTTTTAATGTGGATGAACGCTCTCAAAATGCTTGTTGGTACGAAACTAGCTGCTGCTGGTATAAATTGATTTAGTACTACTTTGAATTAATACTACCACAACTTATTCAGAAATCAACAGTCAGGTGACAAGTCAATCACTCTGCCAATTTTTCTGGTTTTATATATTACAAGCTCAAGTATTAACACAATTTATGTACAGCACTGACTTCAAGTGATTCTGTTTAAAACCAACACGAGCATCAGCCAGGAAAGCAGACTGAATAAGCTAAAGGTTTGGGGGAGAGCTGGAATTTAATTACATATTTCGCACCAGTAATGACTGGTAAAAATAAGTTACCAAGCTGGCTAGTTACACTGTCTAAAAAGCTGAAAAATTACAGTTCTGACATGGAAATACGGCCATCAGGGATCCAAGGCAGCCCTTGATAATACCTTGTTACGGCTGATTTTTATTTGTAGCATTAAAAAAAAAAAAGAGAAAAAAAAAAAACGGAGGGGGACAAGAATGGGAAATGCTGAAATGCTTTTTTTCTGTTGCCAGAATAAAAACCCCCAAACCTTCAGAGCTATGTGTTGATACTAAATCCTGAAGATTGCAAATGCCTACGTCAGTACCATACAAAGTGAACTTCAGTGGACTTCCCTTGTGAAGAAATATTACCATAAGGACCATTATATAAGCAATCCACACAGTACACAGGAAATATTTAACATGTCATCACATTATTACATAATCCTTGGAGAGTCAAAATTAGCAAGACTCTAACTGTTACTAAGGCTGTAACTCTGCCTTGTTTAGTGGAGGGAGAATCTGGCCTTCCAAATCTTTCTTATTTCTCTTTACAAGGGATTAACAATATTTGTGGGAAACAAAAAAAAGGATGCATGTTAAATATGATGCTATTAAAAGCAAAACAGAGCAAGATGTTGTAAAACATAGTTAGGGAAGCAATATTTTTATTTTGTCATCATAAAATAACATTGTTTAAAGATCACACAAATTTGATAGATCATCTTTTTTTTCTCCAACATTAGGCCAGCACTAGAGTTGAGAAAGGTGTTCACCCATTTCTCTGTAAATTTATACTTTTAAGTAAAATAATTTGATTCTCTAAATATGCACTTTAATTAATTATGTCACACAGTAAATATCTTGCTCCTTTGGTCAGAGATAGTAAATGAAAACTTCAAATACTTGTATCTTCAATCTTTAAAAACCCAATATACATCCTCAGCCAAGGAGTATTTACGGTACACACAAGCCATAGATACAAAATACACAGTATATACATGTTTTGAAAACAAATTGGAATTTATAAAAACTCAACAGCCAAATCACAGTAATTGAGGCACTAAATTAAAAGTAGTATCTTCTTGTCTTGATTATACAGACTATTCTGTGAACAATCAGGACTGTTTCATAAATATATATTATCTACAGATTTGCTGTGCCAAAAAAAGCCAGCTGTGTTTAAGCTCAAAAGAAAAATTGCACTTTGAGATTGTTAACAGTTAACTTCTCAGTTTTAATTCTTGAATATAGTAATCTGGTCCCAGTGCTTTTGGCACAGGTATTGAGTTGCAGTTTTGCTACGTTTAGTTATAAAACACAAGGTTCTTTTATTTTGTTCATTAAAATCTGAAGAGTCTTAAACAAACCTAGAACTTTGATACAAATCTATATAGCTACAATTGCTTCATTAAATAATATACACAAATATGCTCTTCCATCTTAAAACATCTTGACAACTGGATACAAAACAGTCACTTGTATTATCTCCAGCCTTCTTCATCTTACACGCTATCAGTCTACAAGCGACTGAAATATGGTTTCTGGCCACATCTTACACTAGATCACACCCCAGTATACAAGGACAGAAAATAAATGTATAGTAAAAAGATTGGATAAATTAGAAGGGGTTTCTTGGTCTTGAATTCTTCTCCAACTAGTAATGATGCAGCACTGTATGCAGCCCAAAAGACTCCAAACAACTGAAAAAGAAGATGAACAGTCTTAGCTGACACCACAGGAAAGTCTCTCCAAATACCACAGTAGAAATCACTTCTCTCAGTGTAACACACAGCCAGCCATAGGAAGTAGTACTTGTCACAGCCCAAGAAGCTTTGGCCATTTGGGGCTTGTAATGCATTTTCTTACTAGTGGTGCAAAGTTAAGAACCTTGCAGAGATTCACCCTGAAGTTAACATAAGGCTGCTAGTAGTAATCAAGTAACAGAGGTTTCATGAACATATATTTATTTTGAAGTTATATATTAGTTAACTGGCAAGTTAATGATTTACATTCTCACTGTCATTTATCAGTAATCACAGATTATCAAATCTCAAATACAGCAGTTTTGTTACTTCTCATGCACTCTAGCTGTACTGCAATTATACTGTTTGCCAGCGAGCTAAAGAGACAGAAATAATGAAATCAACAAAACAAACCACCAGAATGTGTACAGCTTAGCTCATAACAGAATTTTATCAAGTTAACCTTCCCAGGCGCAGCAGTAACTTCAAAGGCTGCCTAGAAGGGTTTTAAGAAGTACTGGAACTGTTCAAGAGCGTAATGTCGTTCTGGGATCTTTTAGGGAATGTTGCTGGTTCCATAAAAGGTATCCAGCAGCGGGTGGTATCAGGCAGGTAATTCTTTGTGTCTCACATTCCCCATCTCTAAATCAGAACAATCCTTACCCTCTCTGCAAAGGGTATGGAGAGCTTTGTACTGCTACCACTATGGGGAGGTCTCAGAACAATGACTAACATCGCATTCATGCTGCAGTGACTAAAAATAATCTGGATGATGGGGGAAGGGAGAGAACAGCTTATTTTCAGATTCTTCATTCTGAGGTTTAATTATGCATTCTCTTCTCAAAATGAGAATCCCATCTTTTTGTAATGCAACTATTAGAGCACAGCAAAATACTTAAATACAAGCTACTCTAGTAACAACAGGTGTTGTTATAGCAACAGCACTGTATAGCCTCAAGCACTCAAATGGAGCATTTAAAACCACATTCACTTTCCACCATGCTAAGCAAAAGGATCACAGAGCTCACTTTGTAGTTCTGAAAATTTTGACACATCATTATGTTTTCCTGAGCAGATTACTTGAGGTGTTAAGAAAGTGACTTAAAAATAACTGAGTTCTCAATAGATGATACGAACTTACTTTTATTAGGGTAGAAACAACTTCAAATGATCCAACCACCAAAAGTACAGGTGCTATGACAATGAGGGGAAGTAGGGAATATCCTATTACACCAAGAACTTGGCCATAAGCAACCTGAAATTTTCAAGCACATGAAAATAAGCTTTGCAGTACTCAATCTCTGCCACCAAATACAATTTGTTCTTGTTATAACACTATGAATAATGATTATAATGTGTTATACTCATGAAATTTCAGCTAAAAGAGGCTTGCTAGTATAAGAATTGGTTTTGTATGCTAAACTGTAAAATTAGAAATACATTGCCTTTCTTTTTTTTCCCCCCAGAACACTGTAAATGATCCCTTTCAAAGGAAGCATTTACATATGATACCCAGGAGCATAGAACTGCAACAGACCTCTCAAGGACCAGCTGTAGTCCTGGTTGTCAAAAGCAGCAAAGACGTAATTTTCTGCTTTAATATACTCATATCAATGATACATAAATAAATACATAAAGCACATTAATGTTTTTGGTGTCAGTGGAAGACTTAAAACTTGATCCCTGTAAGGCACAGAATTCTGATTTCCAGCTTCAATTTATTGTGACTACCTAGAACACAGTTGTTCCAAGTACTTCCATAATTACTATTAGCTTCAGAAGGAAATGTTTGATATTCGCCTATTGTGGTCTGAAATGTTCCTCTGCACAGCTAGACGTCTTGGATGTAACAGGAAAAGTAGTGGCATCTTGTAAGCATTCCCCTGTGGATGATGATCCTTCATGACAAGCTCTGCAAACGCATACTTTTTCTCCAGTTTATACATCTGATAATTTCCCATTTTGAGCCACAAACCAGACTGATTTAAGGGCATCTGGAATGTGTTGAAATGCAGAAATACCATGCAATCACATTTAGAAAAACTTTTTCTTTCAAAACAGCACTCGCAAAAGAAGACTCTAGCAATTATGATTAAACGGAAAATTTTAAAAATTAAAGTAGATAACACAGGACCTCTGCAACACTGGTGCATCATTAATGCAATATCCATAGTACCAGTATAAAAATCAAGCATCTCTGAATATTTAGTTCTTGAGAACACAATTCAATGCATTTTATGCTGCAGATCCATTTAAAGAAGTTTTATCCTCCTGATTGTTCCACTGCAGCTGTCTGTGGCCTTGCTCTAAGTCATTCTTTGTTGTTAACACCTGAATCACTTAATGAGTCAATAGCTCAAGCAACTATTCCAACCCTACTGGTGCAAGCAGCTGGAGGAAAGGATGCAGGCCACAGCTGGCTTTGCAGTTGAGAAACATGCCCCGGCCTTCATACTTTAATGGGTCTGAACTGCATCAGGCCAGGGACAAAAACAAACACTGGCAGGTGCTTTACACACAAGGATATCTAACTGCTGTTAGCCCCCCATTTTTAAAGTAAGTTTCCATTTAGTCCAGTGACCAAAAACTTGAAAGCATTTCTCCCTCAAGAATGGACTTCAGTTCTGGAACACAGGAAGGTTTTAGATTCTGGGATTCACAGCACAAATTTCCAGACTGTTTATCACTTCCAAGAACACCATCCATTGCACCAAGAGATTAGCTGATGATCTCTGTATTTTAGACTTCATTTTGGGGACTGAAAATCTGAAATGTTGACTTTACACTTAGCAACTGCATCCATTCTTTGCTGGCTACAAGATCCAAACCCAACCACTATGATAACCCAACTACTGCTGAAAAACATCGTCAAGAGATTTACATTACCTCCCTCTACATCCTTTTCACATATAGGTACTTACTTCTCCTCCAAGAACTCTGGCCAGTAAAAAAATTGTCAAGGATCCAAATATCCAAATAGTTATAATCCAAGAAACAACCTTGAGAGATAAAGAACAACTCATTTATTTGTGTAATTGTCATTGTGAAAAAGGAAAATCCATTTCCATAATTGCTTGCACTGCAGTCAAGTGCACTTGCACTTCTGCATTTTATTATGTAAAAGTGAATTCTGAATTGTGGCAAGAATAGTGTTAGTATCACAGTGTAATTAGCAAATGGAGTTCAGCGGTTACATTTACAGAATCACAATAATGGTAAATTCGGTGTACACAGAATGCACATGCAATGTATACTGTAAGTATTGTAACAGGAATAGGAAGTTGCGTTAAAACTAGCCTAAATGTCTTCATATCCCACCTATTACAAAATACGGACTCAGTTTCCAAAAGTCAGCCCAACCAATACAAGGAGTTGGAATTTTCCTTCTTTCACTTATAAAGATGCCACTTTATCCTTTACTCAAACTGAGAATGCTCAGAAGACATAGGACTTTAATTCTCAATGGAACTTGACAATGACGACAACTTAATATAGAGCCTCAGATTCCTGGGACCAAGTCTGTCATATATTTTTTTTTGCTTCTTTCATAATTCTGCTCTTAAACTACAGAGGAAATCCCAAAATCATCCTCTGGTTTAAAAGAACCTTCAAATTAACTTAGCTGGTTTTGAGCCACTGGGAGGACTAGAAGTAAAGCTCTCCTTTCTGAAAGGCCTTTTTGAGAAGGAAACAACAGTCAAAGTCCAGTCTCTGTACTTCCAAACATACAATGACTGAACTTGAAAAATTAAGTCAGTACTCAGTTCATGCTTTGCTTAATTAAAAGTTCCATATTTCCTACATGAAATAGGAAAAACCCGAAAAAAATCGCAGCAGCACTAAAAAAAATACAGTGGCTTTATGCTATTTGTGAAAATAGCACATAGCCTCCTTTTCCGGCCTGTTTTCCTCCACTGACTAAAAGAAGAGGAGCAGATTAAAGTCTTAGAGCAGAAATGCTCAGCTCTCTCCAGTTTAGAGCCCACCTTGGGGTTTGCCTAGTCCAGCTGCTGTCAGTCACCCTGTTGCTGCCTGCCAGCTTGCCCTCCTCACACATACCCAGCCCTCCTGCCTCCATACGGTAAGCCACTGCTCCCAAGAAACATCAGACCCAGTGCTCCCGTGCAGGAGGTACACAAACTGCAGGAGGTGGTGCATCTGCCACAGGGCCAAGGCACGGTCCTTGCTTTGCCAAGGACACAGGTGAGAGGTCCACCCAGAAGACTTGAACAATAAAGAGGTTTAGTCTTCTCATTTCAAACCTCACAGAGACAAGATACCGAGTGCGAATTCTTAGTCAGCATTTGGTACACCATATGGAAGCCAGAGATCCCAAAGGGAATGATTTTATCCCACCATTCACAGGAATCCTTGCATAAGCACATTCTGCTGGTTTACACATGGCTTATTGCCATACTTGGTCACATTTAAAACAACTGTAACCACGTGTTTAGTCATAAAGATTTCAAATGCAGGAGCACCTAGGCTTACATTCAAATTGTTACTATAAATGATAACACTTCTTTATTTTAATCAGAACATAAAGAAAAAAGCTAACAGTGTTTATGGAAGTCAAATAAATATGTACAATGCCTGAGTAGCTCTTAACCCAGGAGTTCAAAAGGAATTATGGAAAAAGCCTGTTGACCAGAGGAAAGTTATTTGATTGTAACTGAGCAGGGAGGACAAAAGAGCAAACGTCACTAGTGAGGATTAAATATACCAGATAACAGCATATACTATGAATTAAATAAGCAGCTTTATTTGTCAGGAAATTAGAATTCATGGCATCCAACCAAATGCTTTTCGCTAACGTTTTTTAGTAATAAAAAACAAGTTAACAAAAGGTCACAATTAAAATGGAAAGATTCACTAATGTGACTATAAACCTATTAGTATCAATCTGGTTCCTCTAGAAACCACATCTTTCCTTTGTTTTACGGTATAAAAACAACCCTGACATTTCATCATGATTAACTTACCCGTGGGTTATTTAATACATTCCTAACTGCTGTCTTTCTACATATTAACTTGAGAAACAGCACTTGAGATGCCCCACATTAGTATGTGAAAAAAAGACTTTCTACCTACGTAAGAATGCAAATTGCTTAGCAATCACATCCCCAAATTTAGCTCAGGTTTCTTTTTAGGCAGAAATTTTATACCTACCTTAAATTGTCCATATAATGAAATCATTGAGAAGAAGAGGACAACTGCCAGAGGACCCCAAAAGTCCGGATTGTCTCTCACTACCTGCCTATTGAACCCAAGAGATGGCATAGGCATCAACACACATCGAATTTTGTAGTAAATATCCTTCAGATCAATGTCGAGCTCTTCCCTGAAATTGTAAAGCAAGTGACCATTACTATACACCACGGTAATGAAAGAGAGCTAAAAAGTAAGTACAGGGGCAAACAGTAGGTTTATAGAGCAAGCCTCCTGTCAGCCACAAGGCTTTCTGAAGCCACGACTAGCAAAGGAACAGTTTGTCCACAGGAAAGCAAGACCATACCTTCTTGCTGCGTTCAGTAACTGGTGGGACACAGATTTATTTAATTACTCAAAACCAAGTTACATGGCTGAGAACAGGAAACATACACAGCGTACCCAGGCCAGGCTGGACGGGGCTCTGAGTAACTTGGACTGCTGAAAGGCGTCCCTGTCCAAGACAGGGGGCAGCACTGGATGACCTTTAAGGTCGCTTCCAATCCAAACCACTCCATGACTCTGTGATACCCTGAGAGTCTGCATGAAGATAGGAGGGCTATTTTTCGGACACACTAGGACATGTGACACATTCGTACCATTGTAACTATAAGTCAAAGACATGCATACATAAAGAATGTCTGTGTATTCCTATGCCAAGCAGTCTGCCATGAGCACATTTACTATGAAAATATTTTATTTCAAATTCTGCAAAAAAGAATACCATTACATTGACTAATCTTATTCCATTCCAAATACATCACATAAAACCAATTTTTTAAAAGAAATGGAGTTTAGCTTCCTTCAAGAACAGTAGTTTTCAACACAGCAGTTTATGCGTATTGCTTAATTTCTGGCTTGTTTCCACTATGGGTAAAATGAACTAGCAGCAATACGTATCAACAGATCTTGCCCTTCTCTCATTGCTTTCTCTGCTTCCTGTTACAAACTCTCTGCAAGCAGATACAGATTGGCCAGCAGACACTCCTGACCAGGACTCTTAGCTGGTACATGTCGCCCTATGGGGAAGGAATCAACCATCCCAAGTAATGGGCAATTCCACTTCTTTATGTGCAGAACCTCAGTCATGACTGAGGAGCTCTGAAGAGTTGCAAGAGACATCCAGCAGATACACTGCTCTACATTTAAGAACACAGTGAAGAAAAATGTAGAACTATATCTTAAGTTCATTTTTGAAGGTTTTGTCCAAGGCTTTGATTTTTTGCCATTTTCTTCACAAAAGCTGAAGTGAGAAATAAATGCCAAGACATGATTCACCACAACTTCTGTTTAAAAAAAAATTATATACTGCTAATTCAGTCCCTCAAGGCAATTTTTGAATTACTATTACTAAAGCTGCTTCAAAAGTGGTATTACTAACTGGTGACTAAGTAACAAAAATTGTTCTTTAACCATCCCTGAATATCCATTTGCCACCATTTATCTAAAAAGGATGCAGCAGACCTATACTTTAGTCTGAAGACTATGTAACACAAATATTTGCAGAATGGAAATAATTCTTTCTCCTTGTCTAGGTCTTCTGACAGTTTCTCACGTGAATAAATTGTCTTTTGCATGAAGCTGACAGCTACCTCATCTGAAAGGAAACAAGTGTCTGGAGTAAGGCTGCCCAATGAGAAAGTAACAAAATAATCTCACTTTATTGAACAAAACATTTTCACATTAGCACTGCATTGGTGAACTTCCCTTAGCAGGTTGCTGTTCTTTCAATACTTAATAGGATTCAGTTCGTAAGAATTCATTATGACACACGTTTCTGGGAATAATCAAAACAACAAAATTACACAAAAGTCAGAATTCCTAGGTTGTCACTTCACTACACCAGTCTGTTTCCTAATTAAAAGTCAGAGGTTCACAAAACAGACTTATTCACACAAGGAGCTACTTCTGCACACTTTAATTTAAACCAGTTCTCAAGTAGAACTGTCATTATTAAGCTTTCCAGGCATCTGTCATCTTCCAACACTCTCGTGTGAATTCTCCAAGTACTCTCTGTCTCACTACAATTTTTTAAAGCATCATTATGTTTAGTTAAGAGGAAAACACTGAGACATTGAGAATGCAGTTGGTTAGGTGCAGAGCAAGGACCAGGCTGCCTGACTCTCAGTGTAGTAACCCGAAGATACAAACTTTCTTCAGCCAGTCATGTTTTGTGCGAACAAAATGGATGCGAGACTTTCAGTTTGAAGGACATTATTGCCTTTCAGCACATGCACCCTTTAAATCTAGCCTTATAGTAAAAGGCAGCCTCAAAGATAATAAAGTTTGTGCTACCTTGGTTCTAACATCCCTACTGTAATAACCATGATTCACAACGCTTCTGCTTCAGAATAACTGACAGAACTGACTGAGATTTACTTAACTGGAATCTTCCCACAGGACTGTCTTAGCCTTTGGTTCTTTGACAATATCAAGAAACATGAATGCAAAAGATACAAAGAATAGAGTCTCATTTTTTTTAAACCATTACAAGATCAACAGTTAAAGCAGAAAAGCCGTATCAGTTTTATATGTATGGAGATTAAAACCCACAATAAGAAGTGATGTTTCCATTCTTGCACCAGGAAACACTCATTGGTCAAGTAATTTGTCAAACAGAATTCTAGTCACAGCACCATGCTGTGGGACAGCGAGAGACTACAAGTTGTTTGTTTTCCCTACACAGCTAATAAAGATAGATACCCCAAAATAATTACAACATACAGGAGTGGCTTGTTATCTTCTGGGTCATCATCTTCCACTTCCAGAAGCCAGCCATATCCTCTCTGTCTTAAGAATGTAGTTGCAGTAGATTCTTTGATGAATTCTCCTCCGAGATTTAGCTTAACATCTGGAGTTGTTATGGAACCACTAAGATCTGAAGAAAAAGGGAGAACAATACAGACCTTTTTATGTCTTGCCAAAAGCCATTTGATTTTAAAAGTACTGGAAGATAAACAACAAATATATGAAGCTATATGTGTTGGTCATCACCATAAAACATTCAAAGCTACAAAATAAAATTGTACTTTGAAAGTGTACCTGTGGTTTTATTGCAATAGTAACAACGTTGGGTTAGGTCTCAAATACCAGGTTTTAGCTTTTAGATGGGACTCTTATTTTATGACTCAGTGTTGTGGTATGACAGAAAGGCTTACATTTGTGCTTTATCATTAAGTGTTTAAAGGCACAAAAGGAGGACAATAATGAGAGTCTCATCATGCTATAAATTGTGGATAATTTTTTTTTTTTTTCTGATCATACTGTACCTCTTTTGGCACCCATTTTTTTATAGTGGCATTGTTTCAGCCAAAACCACTCTCTGCTTTTATGTCAAATTTTTCATAAAAAGAAAATATTTGAAGATGTTTAAATTTGTAGCCTGCCTTCAATGCAGCTGAAAATGTTAAGAGAAAGAATGCTATCAGAGATCCTTAGGCTCTAGACAACAAGAAGTAAAGCAAGTTCTCTTTGATTTACTGGGATCTTTCTCTACCACAGTACTAAGCAAAATGAAGAGCAATTTATCTATGTTCTGGTTGATTTTGGCAAAATCGCCAATAATTTTTTTTTCTCATTTTATTCAGTTACATATAGATGGAAAATAAAAAGTAGTACAGGAAAATAAATTATGCAACTTGATGAAAGAAAAAGATACATAAGCAGGGAATAATAATTCCTTTAGGAAATAATGGTTTCCATTATCTGTTAAGAAGGAAAAATCTAAACAGAAATGTGTAAATATTTTGTGCAAGCATACTATAAATATATTGAGAGATAAAGAAAATATTTTTTTGCCTCTTCTTTGTTGTGTGTCTTTCACACATTAAAGTTCCTTGTCACAAATTTCCCAGAATACCTAACTATAGCAAGTACGTCTGAAACACTCAAAGAGGCACATCAGGCCATATTTGTAGATGACATTTGCAACATCCTCTCTGGAAACATTACAGTCTTATAGAAACAAAATCTGAACAGTGACAGAATGTCTGTCTTCAGCCAACATGTCTTAAGTGTTCATTCATCATTCAGTATTGCAATTAATTCAACAGAACTCTCCTTCCCAGACCAGCTTGCTAGGCCACTCAGATTCAGGCTTCTCCATAAAAGCCTTTCAACTATTTCATAATCGTTAAGAGTTAATGATCCATTTCTTTGATTCTTCGAACACCATCAGCACAGGACCCTTGCAAAGATCAATGTAACTTAAAGCAGGAGTTTCTCTTTGCTCTTCCCAGCCCCAGCACACATACACCATTCTCACCAGACTCAAGCAAAGCCTTCCTCTGCTGTTTACAGAGGGAGGGGAAAAAAAAAAAATCTTAATGCCTGGGCATCAAGCTGAAGCCTCCGAAATTTTCTCTTGGCTGTGGACCCTTATATCATTAAGAAATATTTATTTCTCCTACAACATAAAACACTTGTTTGCAAGGAGAGGTTCCTGCTACTCAGTGCATAAATGCAGCTGTCGAAAGAAGCAAACACAGCAGTCCAACCAGCCGTGCATTTCTCCTTTCTCAGGGACCACTAACAATCCATCCTGAGGCACAGAAACTCCTGCACAAGTCATATTTACCAAGACTCCTTTCAGCAGCCGATGAATACCTACCCACAACCACACTTTTGAATTGTAAGATCTAGTCACATGAGCAAGACTGAGGGGAAAAGGGATTGGTCACATCCTCTTCTGCAGGCTGCTTTGGATGAGATTTTTAACTGCGGGGCAACTGGGCACTGGAAAATCTGCCAGGAACTGATGACACTGATGGCTCCCAGCGAGAGTCTGGGTGCCTTCACTGCTACTGTCTCAGGCTGAACACCACAGAAGCAAAACCAAGGCCTCACAGATGCCTCATTTCCACAAGGCATTGTAGAAAATCAGCTTGCAAAACAGTCTTGACTCTTAATTTTGAAAAAGCAGTACAAGAGGCAAAACAATAAAGAGATGCTCTTTCTACTATGTATGGTGGCCTAATTGTGAAAATCTCTCTTGCTTTCTTCCATACAGCTCCCAAGTCCCACAGAAATAAGACAGGGAAACAGAAGAGCTAATTTTTATTTTTTCATATTTTTTTCCCAGATTGAGATTTGGGAAACACGTAAAAATTGGAGTGCAATGTGCAATATTTTAATTTTAAAATATCAATGTGTTTTATTTTGCTAGTGTTTTTCTTTGCTAGGGTAGGTCTATCCAGCATTTGAGGACAGGACTACACTTGAACAGGAAGGAGATCACACCTTGCTTGTGTTCATAAAAAACACGGAGCCAAGTGTGATTCAACACAACCTACCAGAAAGGTGGCTTTACTGGATTGGGTTCAGCATTGCCCAACAAATACTTCCAGGGAAGAAGCAGAGAGTTTCTGCTCAGAGGTACATGGATCCTTTTTCAGGCCAAGGTGAAGAAGAAAAAAACAAAACAAAGGAAAACCAACCAGCAAAAAAACCCTAGCAACAAAAAGCCTCAGAGCCACGACTGTACTGTTGACTTGTATTTCTTCTCAGGACTGTGAAGTGCACTAAAGAACAGGTATTCTACAGTAATTTCTCCATGTCAGCAATTCCTTTCCAGGGTGGGACACATCAGTAAAGATTTGTACGATTCAGTAGTCACAATTATAAGAACAACCAAATACATACATGAAAGCAGAATCCTTGATATTTAAATGGGGAGAGACCAAAAAATCATTCCCCAACAAAGTAAGTTTGCACGATGTTGACTCCAGTATGTTCAGTTTTGAAGTTTGAAGGCACATCTTCAGGGCACGCTGCACACCACCGCCATTTGTGCAGCACTTTGGCAGCAGGCCACGCTTCCCCCCTAAATAACATACACGGCTTCTTTTTCTCCTTCGTGACTGTGCTGCAGTGACACACGGCGCAGGCACTTCGGCACAGCATTACGGCAAACGTGACCATACGACACCATCCTCCGTAAGACACCGAAGTGTGCTTCCAGCAGCACGGAGCCAGAGGAGCGGGCAGTGCCAGCGCTCACGGTTGTGTCACGGCGCCGGGACAGGCTCGGCTCCGGCTCTCCGGGCAGCCGGGCAGCGGAGGGCACGGCCGCCTTTGCCACGCTGGGGCCGCTCCCCAGGGCAGCGGCCACCGCGGCCGCCCCGCTCCGCCCCCAGCCACGACACC
>WBMY01010910.1:674853-779318 GCA_013397315.1 Donacobius atricapilla | reverse complement strand
TTTTTTTTTTTTTTTTTTTTTTGTGGTTGTAGAGAGAAACTTGGGGAGCAAAACAGGAGCTCTGACATGATGCTGAGAAAAGAGAATGGACAAGAAATATTTACCTTTTGCTCCAAGTGCCTGTGCAGTTTTGTTCCAGTTGGCATTTCAGGCATAATAGGACCAAACTGGAAATGTGAGCTATAGAGCAGTCACATTTTGGTGAGGCTGAGAAAGAAAATAAGAGCCAGATGAGGGCTTATCTCTCACGCTATACCAAAAGTGAAAGGACTGTGTCAGCCCTGAGGCAATCTACTTCTTAGAGCTAAAAATGGGTATGTAAAGTTTTTTGGTAGAGAAAAGGAAAGAAGAGAACTGAAAAACATGCCCATGAAGTTGCAAAAATGGGCAAACAATGCTGTTCAGATAGCTGGGGACAAATCCATACAATTTTGATTTGACAGTGTTATCAAATAGAACTGCTGGTTTCACTTGGTTTTAGCCTTTTGTGCTATTCAGCCACATTGTCCCAGTCTGAAGACCTTCTGTGTTCTATGGAAAAATTGTCAAAACTACACATGACTTAGTGATTGTTATTAAAGGACTGTTCTCTTCTTCTTAACCTGGTATGTTGTCTTTTATCCCAGAGTGTCATTTTTCCAGAGGGAGCACATTGCAATGGCAGCCTTTCGCTGTCCCTTTGTGCTGATGCACACAAGTACTATAGTGCATAGCAGTAGAATATCAGGCACTGGAAATGTGGAATATTATGCTGCATAGAGAACTGCAGTGTGTTCCACGTCTTCTGAGATCAGAAATAAGTGCCATTAACTCTACTCCTTGGAGGAATCCTTTACTTACAGTAAGTAGTGGGAAAGTCTTTCTTAGGCCTGTTGAGTGTAGCCTTGAATTCATGCCTGACACTTTTTGGTTTTTGAAAATTCCCTTCCCAGGTGATTTTCTGTAAACAAGAGCAATGTTTTTCTAACTGTACCTGTTATTTCATTCCTTTCTCATAGGAGGGAATTCTTGATCTTGAAGAAGTTTGACCAATGTGATGGAAGAGGTTTGCCTTTGTTTCACCAATCAAATTGGTCTGTGTAAAATAGTATAAAAGAAAGATCATCTCAAAATAAAGCAGAATTAGATTTCTAACCTTCTGAAAAAGTGAGTTTATGTTGTTCTTAGTAACTGCAACAGTTGAGCAGGTGGGGGGTAACCAACCAGCTGAAGAACAGTGTTTTAAGCACTTTCAAAAATCGGTTAGTGAGCCTTTGGAAGACAGTTCTAAAGAGTAATCAGTTGTAGCCTGTGGATAGTCTCAATCCTATCAGAAGAAAGGCATAATAAGACCAGATCTCAGTTTTTCCACGGCGGAATCAGTGAATAAGCTTACATTACATAAACCAGCACATTTCAGTACTTCTCTAAAGTATTTTGAAGTGAAAAAATAACCATCAGTGTCCTCTCCTCCATCCTATAAAGCAGAGGAGCCAGAGACATATACAGCTGGTTTTTCAGATTTTCTCAGTTGCTTTCCCCAGTTTTCTTCCCCAGTATTTTGGAACCACATTCTTTTCTATTTTATATATGCTTGTAGTGAGTACAGTAGTGCTGCCTGCAAACACAAACCATTTTAGGTTTGTTTTTACAGTCTAACCCCTTCCTTCCTGAAGATCTGATGATTAACAAGCTGAGTTATGACATATTCAAAACTTAAGGATAAAAAGATGCTGATGAGATACTCAAAATGTCAAAACACAGACATATAGAAAGCAGGAAACTGCACCCTATAGAAGAACATTGTTGCTACAGTGCAGTATCGTGTGGTACAATATGGTATGCTTTCCGTGGCTTACGAACAATCATTTAACCTGCCTTCTCAGCCCTCTGGACCTGAATTAGCCTCTTGATAGCTCTGATTAACTTGGTGCCCTTCAGTCATATAATGCTGGTTTTGCTTGTAGATAAGCAGCTTTTGTTTCGTTGTATTTGGACTGTTTCCCACAAGTGGTATAAATGTGTCCTTAATGCTTCTTACAAGTTCGTTAATAAGATTAGAAGGATGACTGTAATATTTGTTGATTACTATCCAGTATACTGCTAATCCATTAGTGGTGAGGAAAGGGAAGTGCACAGCATGGATTTGAACATAAATCTCAAACAGTAGCACTTGTTAACTTTCAGCAGCTTATGTATTTTATTGTGCTCATTACTAATTAAAATTCTTACATGGAAAGCTTGCTTCACCCTAGGCTTGACCTGCCTCATATGATGCACTGAGGTGGCAGGTTCCTTGAATTAGGGTAGTTTGGGCATGTGACAAGTATTCTCTGATCACTTCCTTGTTGTGAGGCTCTAATAACCAGCTAGCACGCAAGAAGTGTATTAGCATCCTTACTGTGTTAGCTCTCCTCTGTGAAAACATATTGGGATTCAATAGGAGGGAAATAAGGTTGGGAATATTTCTAACTTCAAATCTGGCATTTAAATTTATTACTCTGCACTTGTTTTCCTTTTCTTCTTTAACTTTACTCCTTTCTTCTCCCTCTCCTTTTTTTTTCTATGGATCTTCCCTGGCATCCTTCTTTTTAAAATGAAGTTATTTTAACAAAATGTACTTAACTTGATTTTAATGGGGATAATGGAATGGTCAGATTACTTTTGTGGGAGCTGCAACAGCTCAAATTCTTTCAAGACTCAAAAATTATCTTGAGATCTGGATCAACTGGTACCACCAGCCACAACACAAAAAACATAACAACAGTAATAGGTTTGTTAGTATTAAAACTCAATCTTTTTGCTCCAAATTATAAGAATATAGTAGGAAAAACTGCAAAGTGTTGCTCTTCTTCAAGACTGTGACTATCCCAGTATCTAAAGAGAAATTGCACTGATCTGGAGACACTCACAGAAACTTAGCTACGTAGCTACTCCTGTCTTTCTTTAAGGCACACAAAGGTCTCAGAAGATTTACTCATATTCCCTTAGGTTCTCTACTCAAAATTACCCCAGACCACTTCCAGCTGAGAGTTTGAAGGTAAGAATGTGGAGCACACCTGGCTCCCTGCAGCCAGTAGCAATAGCACCTTACTGGGAAATTCTAAAAGCTCATGCACTGAAGGTAAGAGCGTATGTCAGCTCACACATAATCCTGAAAAAGGCCTAAGCAACCCCTATTCTGAACTATATATTAGAAGACAAGAGTGAGATTGCATGCCTGGTGGAAGCAAACCTTTTCCAGTACGACATGAAAAGAAGTAAGAGTGATTAGGAGATTTCTTCCTCAGGCTGTAGGGCAAAACCAGTATTTCATGAAAGCCACAGCCTGGAAGACAAGTGAGTATACCAATATTCCCCAACAGTCAGCATGGCAATAGCCAATTCAAAAGTATGTATCTGCCCCAAACCTGAGGCAGATTGTCAACAGCAGGAATCACCTGGGCCAGCACTCCTGACCAGTTACATGCAGTTCTGCTCCGCTGATGTCACTGGCAGTTTCTCTGGGATCTTCAGTGGAGCCTGGGCTTTGCTGCTCCTTTGCCTCCCCTGACTCTCGAACATGCACAGCCCCATCTTTCGCAGAGTACTAATGCTCATCTGTGCCTGGCACAGGACCACCCTGGAACTGTTGTACTCCGGCTGACCACAAGAACATAAGAATAACCGCTGTGAGTCTTCAGCAAAGATTCAATAAAAAATTTTAGAGTGAAGGGAATTGAATTACTGAGCATCTGCTCTACATAATGTGAAAAATAAATGACTCTTGCTGCTAGATTAGAAATCAGCAATCACTCCTCACTATTAGTTTAATTTCAAGCAGGAAACTTCCTATTTATGTCAAGTTAATGCAAGAGCAATTTGTTTTTTCATTAAACCTTGCACTGAGTTTCCATTTTTAAGTCTCATTTGGCTCCTGAAAAAAAAAATCACAATAAAATTCCAATCTACACTTTGGACACGCAGGAAAAACAGATTTTTTCTTTAAATTATGAAGTGGTCTTCACACACTATAAGAGCAGATTTGCTACCCAAAACGCTAAAATAAAAATGGAAGAATAAATTGAATGTAAACCATCCTATCTTCTGCCTTACACACAACACAGAATATTTCCTCTCCAGACTTAATTATCAAAAGTTTTGTGACAGATGAGAACAGCTAATTCTTTGAAATGTGCTTGAGCCAAAACAATTTTATTTAACAAGGACTATAAGAAAACACTACTTGTATGATTAGCTTTGTATATTTCTGTTTTATTTTAGTTTTGGAGATGCAATATAATATACATAACAACAACAGATAGTGAATCAAGTTTTTTTTTCAATGAACAGCATACACTGGAACTTTTTGAATGTATATGAGCTAGTTTTGATAATTATCAGATCCAGTGCCCCAGAGAAATTATGAGTCCGTTCATTATATTTATTAGCAACCACTGGGTGTCACTGTGTCTCTATAAATAGAGCTAAAACGGGCTTGTTACTATATTAAGAAATTAAATCAGTAGCATATAATGCCTACCATTATTATGCCTTTTTATGGAACTATCAGGTTGCTTATTCTCCTGTGTATATGAAACTCTTAGATCCAAAGTAATGAACAGGTAATGATAAGAAAACTAACAGCCAACTAGGAGGTCACCATAGGAAAAAGGTAACTCTCTCTGCTTTTTTTACAATCTGCAACTGTGACTGCTGGCATCACCATGGGCAGAGTTCATTTTGTATTTCTTTCTCTGCAACACATGGGCTACAAAAAAAATCTACCATACATTTTGCCCAAGCTCTGCTTGTGCTAACACAATAACTATTGTGTTATTAAAGCCTCATACCTTACTGCATTTAGAAGCTGTTCTCCTTTAAAAGATTCATAGAGTCTATAAATATTAATCTCAGCATGGAATTCATCCTGTAAACAACTTGTTCTCCAGAAGGAAGTTCTTTCTTCTGTGAATTTTTTAAAAAAAGATTGATTATGGCACACAACAGCTCAAAACTCTGTTTTTCCAACCCTCTGTTTCACCAACAGCTTTCAGTCTGACAGAGGAAGCAAAGCCCAGGATGACTTCCAGGCTTTGGACGGGCCACTGCAGACATTACTCCCCCTGAATGCTTCTCCAGCTATGTAGGTTTCACAAGACAGTGCCATTGTCAGTGAAGGTTCCCATGCATGGCTTGCAGGGACAGCAAAGAGAACCTCACCAGCGGCCACATCCCATCCTGGAGCTGAGCTCGGCTGGGCTCCTGCCAGCAAGGCCCGGCAGCTCATTGCAGGGCTGGCAGTGGGAGCAGCAGACGCTGAAAGAGGTACTGCTGTCAAAGGAAGGAACCTGCATCCAACTCATCAAGAAACTTTAAAGCTCTCACTTTCAAGTCCAAGCATATAAGTGGCCTCTCAGAGTCTTTTCTGTAAAATTCTGCCGCGAGTAATTGTCATGACCAGCACATAAGCAAAGCTCAGAAGAAATATGCGGTGATATCCTCTTGGCATCTCTGGTTTCAACACCAGCATAAGTAGAAAGTACTGAGACTGGCAGATAACTGCATCTGACATCCAACATTTCTTTGGTCTTGCTGCTATGGTTATCACAGAACAAGGACAGAAAGTGCTGGTGAAGTGCTTTTTTTTTCTTTAGGGCCAAATCCATGTGATATATATTTAGCTATCTGAATTATTCATGCAAGAGACAGGCAGCTGTAGGCATCAATGACACTATTCTGATTGATCAATCTCAGCAAGGGAGGCAGAAAGGTCAGTGTCCTGATGAAAATAGGAGAGAGAAGTACTGACTTAGTGTGAGTCATACAAGTTTTGTCTTCTAAATTCTGAATATGCATTAGAAACATTCTCTGGTGAAGAGCTGAAGCACCTATGCAGTTAGCCCTGCCTCTGTGAGTCTGCTGATGCCTAAGCAGTTGCAAGGACTGGGGCCTTGTGGTTGCAACTAGAATTGCCTAAAACTTTAGCTTTTGTACTCCTAAACATGGACTATTTCCCCTCCGACCTGGAATGGAAACTACAGGCACAGTCACTCCCTCCGCAGATTTCTTCTGTCTTCTTGCTTTGCTTTTGTTTTTGTTTCTTGCTTTCAAAAAGCAATGAAGCTGACTTATCTCCTGAGGGCTCCCCAGCAGGTTTGCTGCTGCTGCCCTGTGGCCTGGCACTACACTCGCCTCTGTGGCAGAGAGCTCTGTATCCTGGCTTCCCAGCTCCCAGACCCACCTCAGGGAGCCAAAAAACTCCAGTGCGTACACATAGCACTCAGTCCTCTGCTGAGGAGCGGGGAGGTCTTGTGACACTCAGAAGGAATGGAGGCTCCCAGAGCTCCTGGGCTCTGTGTCAGCAAGAAGGGAATCTGCCATCAGTATGGGCTGGGGACCTGAAATTTGAGGACCTCTAACCATCAGCTAGCCTGGAGCAGACACACTGTTGCCTTGCATGCTCTATAAGCACAGAGTAAATCTATGTGGGGGCCACCACCAGCCTGAGATTAGCCCAAGCACTGTCAAAAACTTCATTTGATCTCTCTAATCCCGAATCAGGTCTGTAACTGTGGAAGCAAGATTTATGAAGAACTGCTCTCTGAGGCAGTCCCTCCCAAGTTTGCAATGACAATGACATCCTATTTCCTGACACCAGGCAGAGCCAGGTGCTGTTTGGTCCTTCCCTTTCCCCATCAGGTTTTGCAGAGATGGAAATGATAGGAGCAGTCCTTTTTCTACCAGGATGGGGCCTGTGATACTGGATCATTTCTGCCTGGTCTTCTTCTGTCAAGAGGGCTGAACAATGGACCTTGCTCTCTGCAGAAGGTGTCATCAGCTGCTATAGCCCAGATGCAGGGCTGTGAGGACAGCAAGCAACTAGAGGGATTTCTTCAGAATATTGTCAAGTGCTCCCTCCTGCAAACCACCTTTCTGTTCACAAGCTGTAAACTTTGTGTTTTCGGCTCCTTCCAACTCAACTTATTTTAAGCTTTGCCAGAGCTGGCAAGAGTTCTAGACCTTTGAAACACAAACTCCTGAACTGCCCTCTCTACATGAATTTTCAGAAAACTAAGCCAGTTTTAAAAGGAAATATGACAGTGATTTGGAATAAGTTTTCTGAAACCAAACTATTTCTAAAGAATATGTTGGTTTTGACAAGTCAGGATTTTCTAGTGTCATTACATTTTGTTCCCAAATTCCTGAACAGCTCCAATCAGGTCTTTGTTCTAATTCAGTGACAGCAATGAGATCATCGTTCAGTCATGCTGGACAGCAAACCCGGTTTTGTTGAAGTTCCTTTCTTACTCAGTGAGTTTCTACTTTGTGAAGGGTCTCACCACTACTTTAAAGTACAGTTTGCATTTCAAATTTCCTTTTCTTGAAGGGAAAATCACAGGATGCTGAGAAAGAGGAACACCAAAGGCATATTTTTACAATGAGATCATCCATTCAAATGAAAACAACTGCAAGTGTTGACATTTTTGGAAAGGATGGTTAAAGTGACTACTTTAAGCCAAACAACAAGAAATCACGGTGTTTACACACTGCCTTCTTCCATTCTGCAAATATAGAAGCAACTTCTGTGGATGTGTATCTCTTGGTTGAAGGCAAATAGGAGCTGCAAGTTAGGAAATGACAGATCTAATAGGAATTTGCTGACATTTAACTCACACACTGTAATTAATATGACATACGCTCAAATACACCATCGTTAGAGACACTTGCAACAGAGCTAAGAGGGATCTTCACCCAAAGCATCTCTTAAAATATTTAGAATTCCATTGTGCAGGTTTACCTCTGAGGTCTTACTTGGTTTGTCAGCTTACAGATGTTTTTATCAGCTGTGTTTCTTTTCTATCCCACCACTGCAACTCTTAACGATGTGTGTGGCAGAGAATGCACTTATGCACTGATTTACCCCTACCTCCTTTATTTCATAAACTAATGCTAGACTGTCCTCTTTTTTTTTTTTTTTTTTTTTGTGTGTAACCATTTTGAATTGTGGTACCAGACAGATATGATTTTAATGCTGCAGTCCTTAGTGCTCAGATCACCACCCAAGAGCATGTATGCAGAGGTTCTCAGATAATGTTGGTTTGCACCAAGCTGTGTCAGAATTATATTGAAGTGCTCCCTGTTTTGAAAAGCTCCGTGGGTAATATTGTTGAATCAGCAAGATTCATCTATAATATTTTAATCCTTTACCTTTCAAGTGACTGATAAAATTGGATTCAAAGATCATGATCCAAATTGGCCTCAGAAGTGCTTATTTCAAGACAAAGCAAGATGTAACAGGACTTCCTTCTCAAGGCTATTTCTGATTTACCTCCTTGCTAAAGAAATAAGAAACTGACTGAGAGGGAGAGGCAAAGCATTCTGGAAGTATTAAACAGGAATTTGGTTCCATTAAACTTCACCCGGTTATTGCTTAGATTTGTCTTCACAATGAGACCCAGTGCAAACTAAACATGATGCAGATGCAGACCCAAAATTTTCAGTCCACTTTCAAGCAACATTAAACAGAGTGACAGCTGTAGAAGTCCACTGTGTGCCAAGAAATCTTGCTAAAACATGCGTAGTTTTCATCACTTGAGACAAAAGATAAACAAGGAACAAGCACCTAGACTTGGGACTTTGGGTGGGTGAATCTGAAAATCCTTATTACATTTACTGACCTTTTAGTGAACTTCACTGAGCTCTGGGCAGACAGGGTTACCTTATACCACTTGTAAGGTACAGTAATGAAACAGCTGCTGGTGGATCAGGCACTTCCAGGCCCACTCTTCAATCATAACTGAAGAAAGAAGCTAAGAATGAGATTTCTCTTTCTCTGGTCTTTTGTACACAAACACAAGAGTTTTTTCTGAGCTTTGTTGTTACACTTGGTTCTGTCTGCAAAGCTCTATGATAGAAGGATTTACCACAATCTTCTTTACAGGTCACTTAGGACCCTCTAAAGTACATAGCATTTGGGGAGCCTATTGCTTAAGTTTCATGTGACTCATGCAAATAAAACTGAATAATAACAATACCTCTTAAACTCAATAAGCCTGGAGGACTTTTTGATACAGTTAAAATGGCGCACAAGCCAGAAGTATTATTAAAACTGATTCATCTCAGGACTGTTTTAGCCCGAGAAGCTTGCAGCTGGTTTATGTCAAGGTTACTGTGACTTCAACATCCTGATGAAACCAATTGAAGCCTCCCTTATTAATTTTTTTACTGTATTATAGCTGTCATCAGTGTACAGACCCAGAGCTAACCTCAAGGATATCTTTTAAAAATAAACTTGAGTTTATAGGTTTTGGTTAAACAGATAAAAACCCCTGTAAAATATCAGAGGCTATCTAGATCTTCAGCTCTAGATAGAGGATTGCCATAGAAACAAGTGTCAATTTTTCATTTTGGAAGAAACTAGTGAATCAAAGCAGTGAGTTAAATAATTTAAAAGATGCATATGAATGGCTCCTTAACTCTCAAGCAACAAATTTGCTCTATTTATAGCACAGTTTCCTTTTTTTCTCCTGCTATATCTATGCATTTAATTTACTTCTTCACTAATAAAGTATTCAGTAAGGTCAGTATGCCCTGCTCTGTACCAACCCATCAAAAATGTGAGTTTGGGAGACTTGCTTCTGAGACCAAATGGAAAGGGTACATGAAGAAGATGATAAGTCTGAGGGCAGAGGCAGTGATGCTGACACAATGGCTCATATGAGCAGTTCTGTAAACAATTTGGCAAATGTAGCATGATGGCACCACTGCACCAATGACAGTTTCATTCCGGAGTCTGAGATGACACCACGTAATTATGCTTCTGCCTAGAAATAAAAGGGCAAGTTGAATGTTGATCCAGTTAAATGGTTCCGGGAAGCCAATATCTCATTGGAAGAAAGGGCAGTTGCAATGCAGAGAATCCCATTTGAATGAGGCAATGCATTACTGGGTGAACGACCTCCTAGCTGAAAATAGGGCATGGACAAAATCTGTCATCATCTCTGAAAGGGGCACATAAAGGCAATCTGTTACAGCCAGGTAACAGACAAGTGAGAAGGCAGAAACAAGATCACAAAGAAATGGAAGTTCTGGGGAACAGCAAGTCTCCAAAATCTGTTTATTTCAGTAGTAGTTGATTTTAAAAATGGAAAAAAATAAAGGAAAGAACAAATTAAACAAAAGCAAGAAGCTATACAGAAATGAGAACTCTGGGGAAAAAATCTAAAAGGGGCAACTAAAGAGTAAATGTTTGCAGTTAACATGAAGACTATTTATAAGCAGTATTTCAAAGGCTCAGAAGGATGGCAAGACTTCTACCACACAAACTTCAGATATATCATGTTCCACCCTGAACCCAAAGCAATCAATTGACATGATTTAATACCAGGTTAATGGAAGGTATTTGAAGTAAGAAGACAGGCTTTCAAATATCTGAGGTTACACTGAGAAGAGGAAAATGGGAAATAATATAAAAACTGGCAGGTTAAATATAAATGCGTGTGAAGGTAGGTTGAAAAAGAGTTTGAGGAACAACTTGCAGAAGACATGAAATGTCATACAGATTCTTTTTCAAATAGATGAAGAATAAAAAGCCAGACAGAAATTTAGCAGGGCAATTGATAGCCAAGCATAAAAGGGAGTATTCAGAGAACATAAGGTCTGAGCAGAAACAGTAAAAAATTTTTTGTAGTTGTGCTTTCTTTGGAGCCTTTGGGTATATTTCTCCATCAGACTTCTCCTTCCTAGTGGATGAATCTGAGGCTGTGTAAAGAACTGAATTGTTGGTGGAAGTGGAACTATGAACAAAGTTAATAGCAACAAATCACTGTATCCAGATGTAGTTCAGAGCAGAGTTGTAAAGGATCTCAAGCCTGGAATTACTGAACTTTTAACTGTTATGTGTAACATTTTTTTTATAACCACCTCAATAACAGCTGAAAGGGATTTCTGAAATTTGTCAGAAATAAGAATTCAAAATCACTGAGAACACTGTCTAAACAGCTAAAACCACTGGTAAAGAATGTAATCTCTACTGAGCTGGAAAAGAGGTTAACAGTGAAGGGGAAAATTTTGTTGATGCTACTGTATTGTTCAAGGTAATCAAAATGAAAGCTGACTGTGAAGATTTGTTGACTTCTATCATGTTAAGGCAGTAATAGAACAACGAATGAAACGGAATGCATAAATGTAAAGTAATGCCTGTGGGAGAAACAATCCTATCTGAATGTTAGATTCAGAAATAGTTAGTCACTCAGGAGAGAGATTTTGAGAGGTATCCTTACTAACGAACTATTAAGCTGCTAAAATGCTGAGAATTATTTGGAAAAGAGTACGGCATGAATCCAGAGTGGGCCCAGAATTGAACTTCCAGTGTCATAATCTCAAAAAGCTTATAGTAAAACCATAAAATAAAAACAACAGGGACTCTTGAAGCCAGACAATGTCTTCCATGAGAGGAACAGAACACAGCCCAGAAAGCAATGGAGCAGACTTGTGCAAGCAGAGTAGCAAAGAAAAATTAATAGGAATAGGAATAGGAATAGGAATAGGAATAGGAATAGGAATAGGAATAGGAATAGGAATAGGAATAGGAATAGGAATAGTTATCCATTGCCTTTTCTAATACAAGAACTATGGGTATCAAATAGACTTAGCAAATGACAGATTAAAAACAAACAGAACAGAGGCACTTCACTTCATAATGCATCCCAAGTCCTTAATATTCCTGAGCTGAGTATGCACCAGTGAAGCACCGTTAGATACCCTCCCTGATGTTATATTTGGATCCTTCCAAATATAAGTATAGGGACTCATAAGACTTGGAGTCTTAGGGGTAGGATGCTGTTCTCATGTCCTAGGAGAAGGTTATTCTCATTCCATAACACAAATTAACTTCATTCCTCCCCTTTCCATTTTCTCAGTTTATTTGCTAAAGACTCTTATCATGTCAGCAAAATATACAAGGACCTGGAATTCAACCCCTGTAGCAAGAGCTTCCCAAGAAAACTGGGGATAAGTAGATAAATTTGGTTTCTGTTGAACTTCAAGCAGAAGTCCTTTTGGTAAACACATATCTCCATAGGGAAAACATCCCTTTTAAGGGAGAACAGTATTAGATTACAGCATATGTGACACCATTTTTCCACATTCCAGTTTAACGTTCACACAAGTTCTTCCTCCCAGATGTGACATTTCACCTGACACTTACTGCATGTCATGCACTGGCCTGAAGGCAGTAGGTGAAAGTGACATGGCATTTAAAGAAAATGTTCCTGCCAGTGTTGTCATGATCTACAATCATGGAAATCACTACCGTTTATTTACGGTGGCTTGGTTAAAGACCTGTACCCGGCCCAAGGGCATAAAGCAGTGACCTAAAGTCTTAAATAGAACTTGACTTGAAATAAAATAAAACAAAGGAAATATGTCACAGTGATAATATTTGAAAGATCTGCTGAGTGGCAAAATAAACACTGCCTCTATTTATTTGGCTATCATATCATGGAGAACATGAAACAATTTGTCATGCTGGAATGGTGATACTCATGAACATCTTTGGGATCACTTAACTTACATACATGAAAACTTAGTGGAAAGACACAAGATCAAAACCATCCCTTCTTTAACTTAATGACACAATCAACACTAAGTAAATAATAACTTTCCTTTCCATTTTCCAGAGATCATCAGTCTTATTTATCTCAGAAATTCCAGCTATTCTCAATTTTGATTTAATATCAGAAATAAGATCTTATAACATGCATTGAGAAAGCCTTTTTTAGTTATTTGCATATTTTTAAAAGGAGTTTACAAATAATATGGATTATTTTAAACAACTGCATTTCAAAACATACCTGATGTTCTACAAGGGCAGCTGGGAGAGAGGATTTGTGGATTACAATGATTTCCCTTTGCAGATGTGATAAATAGGCTTGGGAAGCATATACAACTGTCCCCATGGTGCATTCCATATGGAGGTTTGGAGAACAGTGCACTCCTGCAGTGTCCCGCTCCAGCGGCATCTCAGCAGCTCAGAGAGCAGCTGAGGGCTGGCCCTGTTGGCCAGATGGAAGAGCAGTACCCACTAGGCAGAGCAAAGAGCCCGTGGGGTTGGGGGCTTGAACTGGCACTCAGGTGCAGGATATTCTCTGACTCTCTCTCAGTACATGCCTAATCCCATTGCCAAGTCATGCCTTGCATTCATACAAGGAAAAGGAGCAATTCTGTGCTCAAATATGCCCAATGGATAACATGGGTCCACCCATGATTGTGGGGAATTTTCACCTAGTCCTCCTTCTGGGTCATATTTCTGACTTCAGTCTGAAGATACTAACTCTTCTGCACAAGAAGAACAGAAGAAGCAGCCTTACAACTTGCTGGTCTAACAGCTACTCATTCAAGTACATAAAATCAAACCAGAATTACAAGTCTATCCTTTTATTTTGTGTATCATTGCTCTGCCTTTACCAGACACTTCCACATTTGCAGAAAATAAGGTAGGAGTGCTCCAGACACTCTCAGTCATGACCAGGCAACCTCACTTGCCATGTAGACTGCTGAACACTGAACAGAAATTTTGCAGACAAACCCATAGATAAGATTCTCAGAGATTCAGTGCAGTGCTTAGCAGCTATGAGAAAACAGATCTACAATATATAAATAGAAACACTGCCTATAATCTGGCAGAAATAATTTTAGAATTATTTAAAGTGGACAGAAGTATGCAAACATGAACAATATCCAAAAATATGAATATTCAGGGACTAGTATGAGGAGAAAAAGCAACTGGAGTAGTGTCTGAGTATATTTTATGGGGTTACAGAGAAGGTAACAGAGCAAATGGCCTGGTTCTCAGGGAGCTGCATGAGGACTTCCATTTTATATCCACAGGCAAAAGTAAGAAAAGGATCCAGAAACAAAGGATAATCTACTTAACAGTGAAATTCTCAATTCCTGAGCCATCAACTCTTTCCATAAATTCAGTGGCCTTTTGCTGAAGCCCTTACATATCCAGAGCAGGGTAAAGAAAAAAGGAATGGCCAGGGGAAACATTCTGAAAGGTGGCTTAGTTATCTGTTTGGAAGACTTAAAGAAATGGAGAGAGAACAGGAATGAGCCCAGGGCAATGACACTGCTGAATGTCCTGTCTTTTTTTACACAAGCTTCTCATTAGAACCAAATCTCTGGTCTGAAACAGTAGGATTCAGCAGGATAAATGTACTGTAAGAAACACATTTTCATCCAACAATTCAAAAGCCTCATTAAAAATGGTAAAGCTTAATCCGTCCACTGTGGACTGCAGCAGCAGACAGCATGGGTGGGGCCTCAGCGCAAGTCTTGGCTGCCTGTTTTTTCAGGGAGCTTGAATAAAGATATTTATTCTTGGAAGAAAATAGGTCAATTATTTTCTATGGCAACTGGAAAATAAACACACAAACTGCCAGCAAAACATCTATCCCCTGGTTTGGTTTTTTAGGGTTTTTTTTTGTTTGTTTGGTTTTTTTTTAAGACCAAGTAAAAGGTTACTTTGTAATATTCATTGCTAAACTATTTATTCAGCTAAATTCCGTGTTGGCTTTTTACAGCTCTGTAGAGCAGTTCACATTGCTGGAAGCTAATGGGATGAACCCCAAGAACTGTGGTGGAATCTGAGCTTCAGCCTGAGCCCAAGCCTTAGCCAGAGGCAGGCCACTGCTGAAAGTGAGTGGGAAGAAATTTCACCTGGATGCTCATGCAGTAGGAAATGTGAACCATGAGCACTGTCTCACTTGTAGCAGGATTTATGTCTGCATCATTTGTATATGAATTAAATTTACATCTTGAAAGATGTCATCACCATTGGGTTGTTGAGGTCAGAGGGAAGGTACTTATTTACTTACTTCCCTTGTCTCTGCAGAAACCAGCACTACTTGCTTTCAGCAGAGCAGACAACCTGCAGCTCATTCACTTCTCTTTGGCTTGAGCCATCTTGGTTACTGTAGATAGGTTATTCCTTCCAAAAGTCAGAGGATTTCCTCAGAGGGTGGAAAGAAGCCTCCTAGCTCCTTTCAAAACTAAGCTGACTACCCCAGTATCTTTTCTCCTTTTAACAGTAGCAAGCCTTAGCCCCTCTCAGACTATTTTGGACTTTCAGTGATGCATCGCCCTGTCAGCCTCTCTTCCTCTCTATTGTCTGTGGGTGATGTGCCATGCACTGACTTGTGAGAAAAGACAGGTAATATATACCACTAAGATGTGTAGTTGTCAGCTGAATTTCAGATCTCATTTCTTATATAAACTTGAAGTAACCTAAATAATCTGAGTTGCAGAATTCATTTCAAACTTAGAGTCAGCTGATGAAGCTTTACAAGAGTACAACTAACAGGGGAAGCCAGCCTATCTTCTTCTTGGGAGAACTCTGCATTTTCTGAATTATTTTGAGGCAAAAGGGTTGAAAGGGTAGACTACTATTGAAGTCTCCTTTTGTGAAACAATAGTATCTTTGAATACCATGAAAAAGGGGAAGCAGTAGTGATATAGTAGAAATAGCACTGAAACATAAAAATGTGAACATTCTTAAAAATATCTTCCCATTCCTGATGAGAAGAGAAGAAAACTTGCTACTGCTACTAGCAGCAGGTTTTCATCTAAGCAGCTGTTAGATCAGGATCTCTTTAGATCTGCCTGTGGGGAAGAAAAATTAGTAATGGATTCAGTCCCACATCTTCCATGCAACTTGATTTACAGGAATGTCCAAATCCCACAGAAAAAAGTTTGACCACAGAAAAAAAATTAAATAACCTATGACAGCTTCTTCACTTACCCCTTCAAGACTCTTTCTGTCAGAACCTTAATCCAAGAGTCACCTCTCCAGGCTTCCCACAAGCCTACACAGCAGCTCTGTTCAGACTGTTGAGGCTGCTTTTTCTCTCTCTTCCAGTGTGTGGTCTCGCTCCTTGTATCCCGGAGCCATATCACACACGCAGGCATGCACATACACACACTCACATGCACTCAATGCATACTTTTCCTAGAACCTCATGCAGTCAAAGTATCTCTGCTAAGAGCATTCAAATTCCTGAGCAGTTTTGTCTTGCCTTTATTTTGTGTTGAGTATCTGAGAATGCAAGAGTCCCACAGCCAGAAAAAGAGTAAGAAAATGCCAGCCTTGATCTGGAGACTATAATAAGAGACGTCCTCAGCCCTTAAAGTGGGCAGATATGGGTTCTAGTGCCAGTTCTCTCTCATCCTACAAAAGTGCAATGCTCATTGCACCCTTTCTGGTGTGCAGAAAAAGATGTCTCTTTTCCATTTGAGTGCTTTGAACAAGGAGACAGAATCAACACCTCTCCTTTTTTGTTCCAAGTGACAGGGCACTATTTCTCCCCAAGTTCCCTTCATGGCCCAGCAGCTCAGCCCTCTCCTTAGAAACTGAACATGTGGTGAAGTAGAGCATCCTTTGGACATATTTTTTAGAGAAAGTCTGTAAAGGGTCATAGATAAAGAGTCATGAAGAGCTAGGTGATACCTATACTCCCCGATTAGGTTATTTCTGCACATGAATGGTATCTGCTTTTAGGTATCTAACTAACTTCTGATCTCTAAGTACTTTTAAGATTAAATATTTTGAAGCAGTAGGCTTTCTAGATCTCCTTCTTGAAATTCCTGCCTTGACACAGCCTTGATAAATTTTAGAACCTTTGTACAATGCCTTTGGTTCTGATATTCCTTTTCAGTCCAAATAGACCTGTTTACCTCAGATATTAATCCTTATTTTCTTCCTTTACAAATAAATTGGCATCGGTCCCAGAAACTGTGAGCCACTGGAGAATAACTCTCATAGACTATTACTTCGGATAATTTTAATAAGCAAAGATGCTAAAGAGTACTTAGGTTTGAAGAGCAAGACCGTTGTCACAGTTTCTCTCCACTGTAATACTGCATGAACTATACAATGCACCTTTGTTAAAACAAACAAGGCATAAAACTTTTTATCAAACATCTCCTTTACTGACAAGGTCTTGGGAAAAGGAATATTGTTAAAAATATGAATTCTTGTCTTCCCCCTTCTTATTTCTATCATCAAAGTTTCCATATACCCCTGTTTCTTATTTTCCACTGTGGAACTCACCAGAACCGAAGCTGTTTCCAGAGACAAAGCTACACACAGGTTTGTTTAAATTAGAGTTAACTGGGGAGACAGAAAAAAACAACCACCTAATTAAGTCTTGCAGCTTCTAGTGGCCTGCATCCCATTTAAGCCATGTCTGCCTTACACTTAGGAGACATAAATTTGTTGGGCAAGAGAGGAGGTAGGGAGGCATTTTTGTCTTCTTGTTAGTTCTCATTCTTTGTTCTCCTACCACAGATCCACCACCTTTTGTGTTCCCAGAACAGTAATTTGGTGGTACCTCTAAGGAGTCTGAAAGAAGATGGGGAAAAAGGTTGCCAGAATATGGCAGGAATGGCTGATAGGAAATAATGGAAGAAAAGAGGAGAGGAAGTTAACCTTGTGACCACAGCTGGCTAGCAGTCATGCAGCACCAGGGATAACCCATGTTCCAGAGTAGATCACTTGCTGGTGATGGAAGGGACAGCCCTGTCCTCTTCCCCATTCACCATGTCTTCCTGAGGTGCAATCTTAGAGGTGAAAAATTGCCTTCAAATACAGATAAAATTATAATTGAGAAACAATATTTCAGATCAGCAAACCAACAATCTGCCTGGGGTTTCCACATGTGAAATGTGGATTTGAACATGGGAAAACACCCTGCAACTTCCTGAAGATTTTGAGTACCGGAGAGTTAATCAGTTACTCATCCTGACTGAAATTCTCCATGCAGGCTGGTGTGAACAGTCTTAATTGTCTACATATAATGCCTTACAACATACAATTTTTAATTCCTAAATACAAAGGAGAACAATGGACATGGCTTGTTACTCACTTTAGTGAGTAATTACCACAGAGTGGTAACAAAAGGCATTTGGGGAAGACAATGCAAGTGACCACTAAGCCTATTTTTGGTCAGCATATCTGCAGTATTGAATAAATGACTCCATTTGGTTGCATTTGCTGGCCAGCCACAGTGCTAAATATTAGTGTGTTCCCAGCAGGTCCTTAATGCCTTCTAAAGCAAAACTGGGATGTGGGATTGGGCATCGATGTGCCAAATGAAAACCTAGTGCCAAAAGCTCTGTGCTGTGTGTGCCATTAGTCTGCTTAGGAAGGAATCTGCTCTCATTTCCAAACAACCTGAGAAAAAGAAGCACTCAGACTGGTGGGAGCTTTAAGCAAGATGCTAACTAGTGTTTGGAAATGGAGAAAGAGGAGAGACAGAAGAAACACAGAGTAGAAGTTTTGGTGATGCTCAGTTGTCTATTACCCACCAGAAAAGGCTTCCTGAGAACAGTGTTACAGGGTTATGTTTTACTTGGCTGAATTGAGCACTCCATTAGGTCTCTATTTATTTGGATTCTCTAATATTTCGATGAGATACTAGAAGCCTCAGGAAATTAAAATGAGCAATATTTTTAGAGCAAGCAACATCTTCTTTTTTTGTAAGCCCTTCTACCAGCTTCTCCCCAAGCTCCTGAGACATGGAACAGGATGTACAGCTGCCCAAGAGGGCTGCTGAGGCTTGGCTGTTTTCTACCTATGAGGGCCTGTCTTAGAGAAAGCAAAGACAACAGAGTCAACCATTTAAAGAGAAGAAGATAAAGTTCAGAGGACTCTTTAAATACTGCAGGGAAGAAAGCAAATTTGCTGTTAAATGTGTCCACACTTATTTGCAGGATCATGTAGCTTAAATCTAAATCACGAACTTTGTTCAGAAGTTTTTTGCCAGCTGGTGCAGACAGGGTATATTTACAAAGAAGCAAAAAAATCCACATGTAAAAGGAAATGAACAGTAAGAGATAAAATTTGAATATTTGAGAAAACAGTAAAATTAAGTAAAACACTTTAACTCTGTTAATGGAAGACTTTTTCCTTTAGGGAATTGGAGAGTTAACACATTTACAGATAATATGGTATTTTCCAAAATACCTTCTCCGACATGTGAGAGCATTGATTTGGTGAGAAGAAGATTAATGTCTTACCAATGCCATGTTTATATTGAACATTTATAGCTTTATGTGACTAACAGAATGATTTATCAGTGGCTCTGAAATAGTGTAAACATGTCATCCAGACCTTTGTACAGACTTGTACAGTACAAGTCAAGAGGCTTGAAAGCAGTGCTGCAGGAAGGGAACTGGGGGTCCTGGTCAACAGAAAGTTGAACATGAGCCAGCAGTGCCCTGGCGGCCAGGAGGGCCAACCCTGTCCTGGGGGGCATCAGGCACAGCACGGCCAGCCGGGCAAGGGAGGGGATTGTCCTGCTCTGCTCTGCTCTGCTCTGGGGCAGCCTCTGTCGTGGTGCCCCTGGAGAACCCTTTCTCCCACTGCCAGGCTAGCCCTGGCACCGTGCAGCATAATCCGGTTCGGCTCCCCCACGACTGGGCAGAGCTGGCTGAGTGAGTCTCCCAGCTCACCGGACCCGATCTTCAGAGAGGCACTAGGTGTGCAGTGACGAAGGCAAGGAAGAAGAGAGGGGACTCTGACTGGGGTAGCAAACAAGTTTATTGGAGGACCCGACGTGGGACCTCCTCACCCTGCCGCTACAGCCCAAGCAGAGCCAAGAACATCTGTTACATGAACTTTTAAACAGGGGAGGAGAAAGGGGAGCCAACCAAGGAAAAGCCAATGGGGTTACCCTGGGGAGTGGCTCATGGGGTGAGGGATATCCTCAGGAGCCAACTCCCTTAGGGAGGAGGAGGATCTCCCCAGCAACAGCCTACCACTCGACATCCTTCCCAGGACTTTCTAGAAGCTGGGTCTGGTGGCAGAGTGACAGTCAGCTCACCAGGGAGGGGAGCAGTGAAAAGGATACATCGGGTTGTTAGGGCAGAATAGGGAGCAACCAAGCACACAGAAATCAAGAGGGTACACAGAACAAACCACTTGGTTAACAAACAAATATAAAACCCCACACCACTACAAGCCTCAACTCCACTGCTGGGGACAGTTCTGGGTGCCAAGAAGTAAGAAAGAGATAAAGTGATTACAGAGTGTCCAAAGGAGGGTAACGAGGATGGTGAAGGGCCTTGAGGGGAAGCCGTGCATGAGGACTGGATGAGGTCACTTGTTGTGCTCAGCCTGGAGGAGACTGAGGGGAGACCTCACTGCAGTTACACCTTCCTCATGAGGGGAAGAGGAGGGGCAGGCACTGATCTCTCTGGTGACAGCGACAGGACCTGAGGGAATGGCCTGAAGCTGTGTCAGGGGAGGTTTAGGTTGAATATTAGGAAAAGGTTCTTCACCCAGACGGTGTTCAGGCACTGGAACAGGCTCCCCAGGGAAGTGGTCACAGCACCAGCCTGACAGAGATAAAGAAGCATCTCGATAAAACTCTTGAGCACAGCATATGATCCTTGGGCGTGTCCTGTGCAGGGCCAGGAGCTGGACTAGCTGATTCCAGTAAGTCCCTTCCAACTCAGCATATTCTGTGATTCTGTGTTTCTACACGCACTATATTGGGTCTCTAAGATCAATTCTACAACAGAATTGGTACATTTTTTGGGATAGAAGATAACAATGTGTTTCACATTTCTAGTATCATTACTCAATGCAATAGTAACAGAAAAGAGAGAAGAAAGAAACATTAAATGAAGAAATGAAGAACCTTAGGATAAAACCTAGGGGTTTTAAAGGATTAAACTTACTTATTTCTCACTACAACTTATTGTGAAGTCTTATCAGCCACATGGAAAAATGCACTCCCTCTAACTGCTCTTGATTCTACACCCAGAAAGGAAACCATAAAATACCCTTTCTTTCATTTTTCCTTTTTTTTTTTTTTTTTTTTTAAAGAAGGCATCCAAGATTGTTCTAATTAGCAGCAGGAGACTGAAACCACACTAGAATATTGCTGAAATATAAGCTTAAAGCATTTTGGAAAAGAACACAAAATGCCTCAATATGCTTCCTTGATTAAGACTGAAAATGGAATACCTAATTTATGTCATAAATCTGTTTGTGGCAAAGGCTCATGTAGTCTGTTCCTTCAAAATGGTGGAAAACTGCAGTATTTAATCAGAGGAGAAATAAGCTCAAAATTCTTTCAGCATGACTGAATTCTTCTTCAGATCAACTGCATTCAGAATATTTTGGCTGATTTGACTGAAACTTCTTACTACCCTCAGCACAGGAATACAAAAAATTATTGTCAAGAACCATGTTATGGAAAGACATGGACTAGCAAGTTGTAACTTACTGGGTAATGGGAGACCCTACTGTGTTCTATTGTAACAGAGAGCTGCAGAGTTTTCATAACTTAAATGTCTGTGTACTTTAATACTCTAGAGGTACAAAGCATGTAGTCAGATGTTTCATTTGATAAACTGCCAATGGGTTTCTCATTGTCCACTTCTCTGGTAGGAAAAAAACAAAGTATAGATTCGGGTAGGAAATGTAACAATCCTGATGCAGCTGTACTCAAACTTGCATCCCTGGAAGTGCTGACAGTAAGTAAACTCATATACGAGTTCTTGAATTTCTTTATCAGTCATCAGACCCATCAGTCATGATGACAAAACATTCTTAAGAAATGAAGTAATGCAAAACATGTGAGACCCAGAGGGTTTTCAGGAGCCTAGGTGGTCTGCTCACCTTTCCTGCATCATTCACATCTTTATTTGTTTGTTCATAATGTCAGAGGAAGTTTCTCTTTTCTGGGAACATGATAGGGCAGACATATAGCTAGCACTCACACAGGATAAACAGGGCTGCAAAAGTCCAGAAAGAATACCTTGGGAAGAAGACAATGTGTAGTCTGTGAGAAAGAGACCAGCAGTTGAGCTGAATGACACCCTTGAGTTGAATCAGTTACTTTTTCACTGGGATTACTGACCAGTTTGAATTCCTTGTATACATCCAGTCACTATGAATTTCTGTAAGGCTATCTATAAAGTGTTAGTACTAATGACCTTAAAACTTCGCTCCAGTGTTATGGTATACAGGCTGGGGATGGTGTGGCTGGACAGTGCCCAGGGAGAAAGGGACCTGGGGGTACTGGTCGATAACTGACTGAACATGAGCCAGCAGTGTGCCCTGGTGGCCAAGAAGGCCAAGGGCATCCTGGCCTGGATCAGGAACCGTGTGGCCAGCAGGAGCAGGGAGGTCATTCTTCCCCTCTACTTGGCACTGATGAGGCCACACCTCGAGTGCTGTGTCCAGTTCTGGGCCCCTCANTTTACGCTGGATATTAGGAAAAAGTTTTTTACGAAAAGAGTGATGAAGTACTGGAATGGTCTGCCCCGGGGAGGTGGCGGAGTCACCATCCCTGGATGTGTTTAAGAAAAGATTGGATGTGGCACTCGATGCCATGGTTCAGTTGAAGTGTTAGGGCTGGGTTGGACTCAATGATCTTGAAGGTCTCTTCCAACCTAGTGATTCTGTGATATTTAAATCATCATTAAAAATTATTCAAGCAACAGACACAGGTTTGTTTCGATACATCAGTCAGCATTATAATGATTCCTATAGTTTTATTCTGCCTGTACACATGTAAGAATAAGAGGAGAATAATCAAAGAATCATTATGAGCGTATGCAATTTAACTATGAAAGACAGACAAACCTTCTGCTCTTGTAATTTCTAGTTTCATTTCCACATTGCTGGAACAGTTATCAGACTAAAGATACTAAACAGAGCTGTAAGAAATATATGAAAACTATATAAAAGAACATTTAGGTTTTATTTTGATGGCCTTAGACAGAAGGAATAACAATATTGTCTATAAATCCTAATTCCATCCCTTCATATCTATATAGTAGAAAAAATTAGAAGCTCACATATGATTTTATTCTGCAAGATTTCTACTTCATTCAGCATGGTGTATCATTACATCTGTCAGAGGCTTCTCTAAAAAACTCATTAGATCCTTGCTGGCCTTGCAAGACCTTAACCTATTGAAAAGAAGCTGATTTTTCCTGACTTTTCACAGCAGCAGTCTGCAAAACCCTTTGTGAGCTGGGCTTCTGAAGCCCAGGGTGGGGTCAAAATCTTTGCTGGAGCCTTCAATTTACATCTAATTAAGTCTATGAATAAGCAAACTTCATTTTTTGCCTGCCATAAATGCCATGCTCTTTTAGACTTTCATTTGTCACATATTCACTGTTAAAACCAGTGATGAGCTATGAACATCATCTTCAATAAAACAAACTCCCTGGTATCCACTGGTAGAATGGATAGAGCAGTTTTCAGCACTGATTATAGCTTTTATGCTCTAAGACACTGTCAGCACTAATCTTTTCCCAGGGTTGGGGCTTCCTTTCTGCTGCTTCTTTACCTCTTTGATTATACAGCAGCAATGCTAGAATGATTTATATTAGGATTTTATAGTCGTGTATCATAAAGTAAATGTGTCACTCATTTATATGGAAATTTAGAGACAATGTGCCTATTATACTTCTATTTTGCTCCTGGTTGGAAATCAAATTGTAAGGATTCAGCACTAATAAAATTAATACAATTACAAGTGCTTTCAATTCGTAATTTTTTTAACAGTCCTGCAATAGTTCTTGTTCCCTGAGATTCTCAAATGCTACAATAAGGATACTTAAAGACTGCAGGTGTTTTCAAACTGAAAAAATGTGATGAAAAGTTCAAGCATTTCAGTCTTGAGGGTTAAAATTTTAAAATGTGGAGTTAAATGCTGATAGCAAGAAACCTTTAAAGAGGACCATAATTCCATTAATACTCTTTGATTGCAAGTTTATTTGAAAGCCTCAGCCTAAGTCTCAGTTTTGGGGGATCTTCCTCAATTTGTAAGAATGTTTGATACATGACTTTTTATTGTGAAACATAAAGAGCAGTAAAACAGAAGAGAAAAATTCATTGAAAGACAAAAGCAAAAAGAACCTGAAAATGTTACTGCAAGTTAAGAAAATAATTCATTCTAGAAGGACAGAATAAAACCCCTGTAATCACATTACTTAAGAAGCAAGATCAGGATTGCTGTAACATCTGGTGTGGGCTCACACTGGTTTCAATGACAAATGAGCTCTTTGGTGCAACTAACTATATGGGATAGGAACTAACGTCTGGTAGGCAGCAGATTTGAAAATAGCAGGCAGATTTTTGTTCATTAATATTGAATTTATCATATTTTCATTCTATTCAACATCACCAAACAAAACGATAAATCATAGCTACTTACATCCTACATTCAACTTAGAGTTATAAAGCTGTTGACAGTTGTTGGGTGTTAAATTCGGANGGGAAACAAAAGCCCCTCGAGGTTCCTGGGTTTGCTTATCATTAGTGCTGTAGTTGTTGTTGTTTGTTTGCCTTGTTATACATACTAGTAAAGAGCTGTTATTCCTGTTCCCATATCTTTGCCTGAGAGCCAATTTAATATCAAATTTTTAATAATTCAAAGGGAGAGGGTTTGAATTCTCCATTCCAAAGGGAGGTCCTACCCTCCCCAGCAGATACCTGTCTTTTCTAACCAAGACAACAGTTTAAGTAGAGTCACCTTGACAGATAGACAGTCATAGATTCCTTACTAAATTACCTAATTTTTTCCTGATCCCAAATTTGCCATCCAGCCAAGAACTATTTTTGCAGCTTAGTGCAGACAAGAGCATGAGGACAACCTCATATTCTTTAATCTTGTCACTTACTTTAATAGGTGACACCAAAGTCCTGTGGATACTTTCTAAGCCCTGAGAGCTCGAATAGTCTTAAGATAGCAGCTTTCTGACTATGTCAGCAGATGAAATACAGTGAAAAATTGAGAGAAGGACTCTCTCATTTGTACAGTCACCTAGCCAAAACTGGCTTTTGTATAATCTTTAAGGATTGTTACGGCTCATCTTCGGGCAGTACTTTTAGAAGCATAGGGACTGCACCCATACACCACTGCGCAACTGAAGGGGTTAAGTCAAGGCCCTCTTTCCAGAAGCTCTCTGTATTTCAGTAGCAAGAGGCTCCATAAATATACAGTTTTGACAATGCAAAATCCAAAGAAAAAAAAGGTGGTCTGGAGGGATCTAATGTGGCATGATCATGATAGAAGAAGCAAATTTACAGAGATACTGTCCAAAGCTAAGAGTAATTAGTAGAAAGAAACATCTGTCTGCCCCAATTGCAAATAAATGACAATGGTCTGACATACTGTAACACATATTCATAATCATTGTGTTGCCTAAAAAGCTGGAAAGAAAATGTCAAGAAACATGAACATTTTTGATAACAAAAAATTTAAACAATAAACATGCATGGTATTACCTCTTCAAAATCTGATTGTTATTGACATTCTGTGTACCCTTCAGCTCTGATGGTATTTGTACACAGACAATGGTGAGCTGTTTTACCACCATTTTTTAAGTGGCATTTTAAGGCAAGAACATGCATAACAATCTAGTACTGTTTCTTCATGTATTGCATGTGGTTGAATCAGAACCAATTAGCTCTTAGTCAGTGTATTTCTTTCATAAGATCCTTTCCCTGTAGTACTCAGTTGTCACTGAGTGAGGGCAAGGGAATGCCCTCTTTGATATGCATTTACTGATGTCTCTCAGAGACATGGTACTGTTTTATGGCCAAGTCAGAGCACTGCTGGGGAGGGATGGACCTCTCTCTGCAATTTCTCTTCTCTGCAGCCTCACAGACAGAACTTGTCGAAGGCTGTTGCCAGAGCAACTGAAACCTCTCACAAAATAGCATTTCTGATGTGAGGCAGCTGTGGCCCTGGAAAATAGAAAAGCAGCTATTTTTAAATGGCTAGTGTTGAAGCAACTGCTTATGAAAATGCCATATTATGATAAACAGTAGTAAGAAATCACAGTTTCAAGGGTGATGGGATCACCTCCTGTAATGCTGCTTTCCTGATAAATAGAAAAATAATCTACCAGGCAGTGTTTATGAGGAGGCTTTTAGGATAAATTCAGCCCTTCCTCCGTGGATGAAAAATAGCTCTTGATATGGTAAGCCTAATAACTCAACTGAGACAAGTTCAAAGGACTGGCTGAAAAGCATCATGATATCTTCATCTGCTGCCCGTGCATCTTTCCAGGGAGCAGGAAGGGGCAAGAAACCAAGCTGTGCAGAACATGAAGAACAGCAATAGAAAAGAGGCTTTTGGGTCTTCAGGTTGAAGACTATGAGTATGCCTTGCTGCTTTTCTACGGATGCTAAAAATAACACTTCCATGCAGGTTTCTTTTCTTGTTTGACTGAGCATTCGTAGCAGATCTTCAGCAAGGAAGCAATTCCCTTTCATCCTTTAGCCAGAGAAGATGCATTTAGGCTTATCAAGTTTTTCTTTAAGTGACTGAGGACTATCTGAATAATAATAAACAATGCATCTTTCACGTAGTCATTGACTTTGTATTTTAAAATTTTTTAAAAATTTTATTTTATTTTATTTGGGACCAATTTCAAGTTGAAGTTGGTGAAGGTGTTGATTAAGAAAAGGTAAGAACATATATAAGCTGAGTAATAGTTTATACAACAAGTGGCATTGAGTTATTTAACCAAGCTATTTTCCATCCTCACATTGCGCGGCTTCCCCATATTTCTTATGCTGCAAGGCACATGAAGGTATAAAGGCAGCTATTCACACTGGATACTTTAATACATCACATTCAGAAAAATGGGCTGGTATTGGAGAGTGGCTGCGATTGAAGAGTATTTTAAGACAGCAAATGTAATTTCTCATGTTTCTTGGATTTGAAGCAGTGACAAAGAAAAGCTGTGTTGCTTACAAACATCGATACCCAGAACCTCCTTCAGCTCTGATATAGAAGAAAATGAAGGAAAGAGTGGTAGCATTAGAAAGTGAACATTGACTTTTGCATTTATTTTTCTCGTTGGGGATATCAAACTGCAAGGTGTTGAGCTTGCTGCCCATTATTAGACCAGCCCTGTTTATTTCTGTGACCCTAACAATTTACTATTTACTATTTATTTTGAATTCCGTCCCTGAAGATTTTGCTGGATTAGGCTGACAATGTTTGATATTTGCAGAAGCAATTTCAGAGCTCTCTCAGTGGTGTATTTTTTCTTCAAAAGGCATAACTGACATGATACTTACTTCAGATGTGTTCAGCTCTGGTTATGTCTCAAAGTCTCCTGACATCAGATGTCACAACACATACGTCATCTGAAAAAAAGTATTATTCTCCATAGGAATATTGGTAGGGGCTTTGAAGAGTTAAGACTCTATAATGCTATCACTTGTCAAACTAACTGAAAAGTAGCTTCCTATTTCTCCTCTTCACATTTAAATGTCATCAGTACTCAGAGGCATAACTAGAAGTATGGAGAAATGGATTTTTGTCTCACAGCTGTGTTAAAGGAGTCAGTCCATCAAAGTTAATTGATAATATCAAACCCAAAATAAATAAGCATCGTTAACACAAAGAAATCAGTACAACAGTCTTGAAAATTTTAAGAGCTTCTGGCAGCTTCTGGGAACTTCTGAATTTGTTCATCCATCCCATGTTACATGGTCTCCACTTTGTGTTGTGGTTTCCTGCTTTCTCTCCTTCTTCTAAGTGAAAGTTCTTTTGTTTCCTAAAAATACAAGATTAGCTATAATTGCACTGCCTGCATGGGGTGTGCCTTTCCTGATATTCCACTTCAAGGATCATGAAAAGAAATGTGCTATTTTACATAAAATGTTGTTCACAACAAGGCAATGAAGGAGAGTCTCTAAAGTGGGAATCTCTTTATGGGGTTTGGAGCCATTTCTATTTGAATCAACTTAATCTTACATAGTTTATACATCTTTAAAAAAAAATCACTGTTAGCAATGTTTGGACACAAATGTAAGTACTGGACAGAGGGCATTTCAAAACATTTGGAATGTAGCTATGAATACTTTTTTAAATGATGTCTCAGCTGTCCAGCTTCAAAGTGCCCCAGCACCAGGGCACTTAACTTAGAGCATTTCTGTTTACTAAGCTTGTAATTTCTGGACATTTATTTGAAAAATCCCAGCGTCAATAATGTTGTTTCTATACTTACGACTTTTAAAGACTGGAACTTTGATCACTTTATTGCTTGTTCAGATGATACTATTAAAAACATCAAACGGCTATTACATAAATTAAAGGGGTCATTGTGTCCATGTTTCTCATTTCTCCGCTTGTAACAAATGAAACAGCAGCTTTTCAATTCATGCAAGCAGTTGATCAGCTTTCATAAATTGAAAAAATAATACCATTTCAGAAGCAACACCTCTTTTCCAGAGGTTGTTTTGGGTTTTTATTTTGCTTTTATCTCCATAACTACCTCAGCCAAAAAACAATGGCATAATAACGTGTATGCACCTTCTACGTTATTAAAAATATGTCAGCCCTTTGACCTCATTCTTTCTATGGATCCAGTGCAGCTATTTATTCACATGGTATTTCCTTGCCTCAGACATGATGATTCAGACTTCCACATATGCAAAAGCCAGAAATGAGAATGTTCCAGTGGCATTTCATAAGTCTTCATTATCAAAGGGGAGATATGCATATCAGTTCTGAGGAAAAATGCTCAGACAAGAAGCAAGAATTTACAGTCTGAATGGAAACCTTCTGTGTCTCCCAAATATCTTGAGATAAACTCCTGAAGTACCTTTGATTATGTCATGAAATGAGGTGGGAATTTGACTACTGACTTTATGGCAAACATGGATTTGCCTGTGTGTTAAGCTGAGCCAGTGTGCTATCTGATAGATGTCAGGAGATCAAGGTCCTCCACAAAAGGGCCTTTGAACCATTTCCTCTGTCTTCAAGAGCTCCTTCAGACAACCTGGCTGGGTAAAGAGGGGAGAAAATGCAGGCTCTCTTCATTTCCCACATTTTTTTCATAGTAGACTGAAATAAATGATCTTCTTTCTGAGGCCCTTAGTTATTAAAACCTTTTGTACCCTGCTCACTGTTCTCTCATGACTCTCCTTCCTTTGCCCCAGAATTTCCTTTCCATTTTAAAGTCGCTTTGGCAATTAGAATCTGAACATGTCCCAAAGTTGTTACTTTCCCAGTGGGTCATGACGTCCTGTTTGCAGTTATTGGGTGTTTTGTTTTAAATAGAATATATGGAAGCATTGTAATATTTTCTGTCTTTGAAACACAAGAGGTTTGTGGTTTTTTGGTGAGATCTTTATCATAAATTGGTTTCCTGGACAGGAATATTCACTTGGCATTAAGCAACAGTAAAGGGCTTTGCTTTTACTCAGGCTGCTTTAGAATATTTTAAAGGCTACAGGAAATATTCTTTCTATGATTTACACTCTATCTTAATTGTGCTACAGTATTTCCAAAACAATATTGAAGGATGTTCTTTTGTGGGTAGCTAGGAACAAAAATATCTTGTTTAACTTTTGAGCTATGTATACTTTCTTGGCAAAGATTAATTTGAGAGATGGAGAAAAGATAGGTTTTTTTGCTCCAAGGAAGGGTTTTACTCTAGCAGATTGAATTTTGTTACTAGTACAAACTTTTTATAGTTTGGGTTCAATTATAAGAAACAAAACTTGGAGAACTGACATTTGTTTGGCTATTTCCCAGACTGCTGGTTTGACAGGTTTTTTTTAAGTCTTGGTCACACAAGGCATCCTAGTGTTTGTCCTATATTTCTTATTTTTGGAAAGGAAGCCCATCTCAGGGTATATAAAACTCAGCATGGAAAAGGGGAGTAATGAAGAAGAAAGACTTTTGTTGACCCTAGCTTCTCCTGACTTGTGTGCGGGTTTTTTTCCCTTTTTGTTGACTACTGCAACCCTGGGTATGGTCATAGAAACAAGACTCTTTCTAGAAGCCTGATGAAAGGATAAAAATAATCTAAAACAGGGCCTCCATCAGACCCATTCTCAACTTATGCGCAGAACCATGGCAAGGAGGAGCAGTGGTGTGCCAGGGGAAGGGAGATTTCTGTACAATATTGTATCACCAGAGTTCAGGGCATCTGAAATTTACTGGCATTTGCATGTTTCAGGAGGCTGGGAATTCTTCACTCAGCAAAAGTATTTTACGAAAATTCATTCTATTATTAGAGTAGCTTTGGAGCAGGTTTTTGACACAAAATCATCGCAACTGCAGATTTGTCCAAATGGATACTTTCTTTCCTCTTTATTGCAAACCCTGAATGTGGTAGTTGAGCTTGATTTAATTGATGTTAGAATTCATACAATAGGAACCATGCAATATCTCCTCTGCTTATGTTTTGTTTAACTTTCCTACTGCCATTTAAAATACAGTATTATTATAAAAAATTTCTGAGATCTTTGGGAGGTTTATGTGTTGAGCTGAAGTGCAAATTTGCTTACAAGTGAAGACAACAAATAACATAATGCCTGTGTTCACAAATTTACACTGTGATTTTTAATGGATTGTTTTTGCATTAAAATTCTATTCCTTCCTAATACTTCTTCATCAGTTACACTCAGTAAATTAAACTGAGGTGGAATTCCTATTATAATGACCTCTCTGATCCCTGGTGGTGGTCAGTGCATGCTGACCAGATGTGCACAGCTAACTTCCACCTCCTGACAGTCACACGTACCTCCACATGTATATGAATGCTTCCTGTTGTCATCAGAATTACTTCCGTTCCAAAAGAAGCTGGTTCATTTGACACTATCATGCTTCCCACTTCCCAAAATGTGAAAAGAAGATACTTCTCTCATCATTTTTGTATTAACAAGCCTTCACTCACACATATTTCTAGCATCGGAAAGGACATTTGGCAGATCAGTGAGTCCTCTATATGCCCCTTTTGAAATATGCTCCACCTCAGTGTTTGCAGAGCACTTTCTACAAAAGCTGATACTGATCTGGGACCACAGCAGCAAGGTTGCTACCTGATTTCAATTCTCATATAGTGTACTTGCTTGCAAAGTAGTTGCTTGTCTTCCACAAAAGCTGTAGATGTTTTAAGCACGTCTACAGTGAACTCCTGTCAGTCTCTGAAATGCTCATGCTGATGGGCTCTGTCCATCACATGTGCACTGGAAGAATGTAAGAAAATATGGAATATATAATAAAAGAGTACATATTTCTAAACCTGTTGAACATGTAAGATGCAATAATTCTGACTTAAAATGAACCTTATGAAGGAGAATTGCTGGTATGTTTGTGTGCCTGTATAATTGAAGCAGACTCACTTTCTTCCCTCTTGTCCCTCTTTGGCTCTGATAAGCAAAACAGTCCATATCTAAATCACAGTTTGGCACTTACAGTTAAAATGTGGACTTGTGCTGACAAACACACTTAAAAAGGTGTCAGATTGTGTTTACACTTATTTAACTGCAAATTTCTGTCTATAGAAGAATTTAAATGTTTTCAGTCAAAGCCTGCTTTTCTAGCCTAGACGAGTTGGAAACATATTCCTCTCCAAAACAAACTTATTTTTTTCTATATCTGGCCTACCTTTAAGAATTTCCAAATAAGCAGCTATTTGTCTGGTTTCTGGTTTCAATCAAGCCTGAAACCAACACTTTTATATTCCATAATGCTGTAACTGAAGATATTAAATTTTCTTTGTCTATATTAAGTTGAAATCAGCACACTAATCTTAAGTTGCAGCGATACAAACCAGGGCTGGAGTACCCAGAAATCACTGATACCCATGTAAATCAAAATTGGCAAGGTTTGCAACTTTTGGGTTTGCTCCAAAACTGTCAGTATTGCAAAACAAACTCCTTAGCTAGGAATCTTAAAGATGCTCAAAGAATTAAACATTTAGAGAAAGGAAAGGCTGTACAAATATTTACTTATGATTATTACTGTGGTACTTTAAGATACAGGCCTTCAAACACTTAATAGATGTACTTAACTTTAGTGGGAGTACCTCCACTGAGTCAGTAGAAATAATCATCAGCCTAAAGTTAGACACAGATATGTTTGCAGGGCTGGAACTTTACATTTGTATCACTGGTATTAAATTCACCTTCCAACTGTAGCTTTAAAGTTCATTTCATACTGGGACTCCTGGGGAAACAAGCTTAGAGTAATTTATGGTCCTGGAAAAATATTTTGAGTTCATAAATAATGTGATAGAGGATATTTTCAAACTTTTGAATAACTTCTCCATTAAGGCAAGTTTAAAGACTTGTTTAAAAGAAACAGGAAGGTTGATTTAAACCTTGGAATATATTGCCACAGGGAAGGGAGTATACATTTACATTTTTATGAATTAGGTTTTGCTGAATTATCTTATTTACTGCCATCCTATCTGCATTTGCAAGAGGCTTATTTTGCAAATCACAAGAAGACAAAGTACAATTCATGCCTGAGGTGATCTCCCATGAAAATGAGTGATATATTTATTGAATCTGAAATTTGGGTGTGTTTGCATGATAGACAAATATGAGAATTCAGCACACTTAGGTGCCAATTATCTTTGCTTTTTGTCCTTTCCACTGTTAGCAACACTAATACAAAATCTGTAGAAATCCATCGGGTCACAGTGCCACTTGCCCTGCTAGCGATGATGCGAGGAGAGCAGCACTGTGCAGGACCCAGCTTCTCTGCTGAAACACGGTGCTGCTCATAAAGCTGCAGTGAATGGGGAAGGGAGAGGGGGCCATCATCCCCCCACTGAGCTGTGTGCAAAAGCACGATCAGATCTGGAGCTTGAAATGCAGTGCTGAAAGCTGAAGGAGGTGCCTGAGAGAGAGAAAAATGCAGGAAAGTGACAGCAAAGCCCTTTTATAGGACAGAGAATTATAGGCCAGCTGAGAGGGAGAGCAAAGCAGTGGGTTGTAGAAATATTTGGGAAGACAGCATATGGTGCTAACATTAAATCATCTTTTTAGGTAAGGTTGGCTGCTCTTTTTTTTTCTTCAGACAATTTCTAATTTTAGGCCTCAAATTTAAACTTTTAGGACTTTTCTATGAGGCCAAGTAGAAGGTCCTTGTCTAGTTCCACACAGTACTAACAAACCTGAAAACTTACACCCAGAAAATATTTTTCCCCCATTTGAGGAAGTATTTGTGGAAATGCCATAAAATGTAAGGAGACAGAAAACTAACGGACTTTTGTAAAGACAAATGCAAAAATGTTTTAAAGATTAAAGAAGATCTTCCCTGTAGTTTTCATTAAATAATCCTGGAAACACTGCATGAAAAGATGATCATTCTCCACCATATCCTCTGAGACTGCCTGGTAAGGACCACTGGAATATGCAATCTAGTAAAAACAGCAGAGGCGTTTTAATGCAGCTAGTACATTATGGTTAGGAGGTAAGGTTTTTTAATGCAAGAGTCAGCTGGTATAAAGAGACTAAAATTCTTGTGTTTGTCTAGAGAAGACCTCCCTGAGCAATATAGGGAGCATAAAGCTTTTCCTCTAGAACCTCTTTCAAAGCTCAAGAAGCACTCTGGGGTCAGAAGGAATAAATTCAAAGAGAGTTAAATGCCGTGCAGTGCTTAGAAAATTACAGACAGTGAGGTCTAAATTAAATTAAACTCTTCTCCAGCCTCTGGGGTGTCACTAAAAGGTGCAAAGATTATTTAAAGCTACTTTGCTTTCCAAGTTGCCCAAATGCTGTACAGTTACTTTCTTATGCTGAGCTGAGTATATTTCTTGGACCCATATCTGAGAGGCAAAGGAACTGAATTCTGTATGGACACAGTTCTAGTGAACATGTTCCTATCATCCTCCAAGCCACTTCATTAAAAGGGATGCAAACTTGCTCATGAATCTGCTCCAAATGCAGTCACTTGGACAATCAAACCTTTATATGCTGCATTCAGGATTTTTCCTCCTAGGAGAGGATGAGTAATGTCATGACCAGGATTTACAAAACTCGTGTCCAAATATTGTTTCTGTTTTAGTAAATATACAGGATTTGGTTTTTTTTATCAGTAGTTTTATGACTCCCATAGCAGAGTTTGTAAGATTTACAGGCTTTCTAACTAACACAGGTACCTATACATGTCTGTATTCACAAGTACTGTTTTACTTTCCAGTGACATTAACAAGAGATGAAGTTATGGGCGATAACTACCAAATAAATTAGTAGCTGCTTAATGAATATTCTTGTCTTTACTAAAGCCTGAGATGCCAGAATACTTAGGTACTCTTTCCTTTGCTTTTATTTACTTAAGATGTTTGAAAGGTTATTATGTTGAACACTACAGAAAAGCAGAGCTTACCAGAAGATGCATTAGGTCATCTGACTATTATACATTAGACCAAACATAAAAAAAAGATAAGCTTTGGGATCAGACTGTCTTCTCCAGGTCACTACAAGCAGTTTTTTGAGCCCTACACTTCGTTTTCCATGGCAGTATAGCAGTTTTACAGAAGCGGAAGAAAATTGGTACAGATTTAATGGGTGAAACTTACTTAATATGAGTCACCATAGACATTGCTTAGTAGCCTTATTTTTGGTGAAAGACAAGTATTGATGATTCTGCTAATATTTTCATTATCTATGACTGTACAGAGCACTGATTTAGGTGCTCAATTCCATCAAATAACCCAGGAAAAAAAAAATCTAACAAAACCCATCATCTCAGGTCTGTGACAATATAAAGGGTACAAACCTTGTGACTGACAGACCAATACATGAATTAGAGCAAATGGAGATGTATTAATCCTTGGCAGAAAAGATTAGTTTCAGGTGATCTTACCTTCAAAAAGCCATGACTAGTAGGGAAACAATAGTTCAGATCAAGATATGATTTTTTTTTTTTAACATGCAGTGACGTCTGCACATATGTGGCTTTTTGAAGATGCAGCAGAGAAGTAAGACAGAGGAAACTGGGAAAAGGAGGAGGAAAGAAGAAGAAAGCAAAGATGTAGATTAAGGAGTACTATATGCTATGCCAATGAGATCAGATACAAAGCCATCATATTTCCTGATGAAGGATTTAAAAATGCTCATTGTATGGTAAAATGCTACAATATGATTCTAATTTGTTAGGAGATACAAATAACAGCGTAGACAGATTCACAGTAACACAACTAATCATGAGTGGAAAACAACTGTAAAAAGAACGTGTCTTACAAGCTAACATACTGAGAGAAAATAATCTAAAACATATGGAATGCATCAGGAGGAAATACTAGAAATGGAAAAGGACTATTTGTAGGAAAACAGTAATGCTAAAAGAAGTTCTATAATAAAGAGGAGAGAGCTTCCCCATGTTACCAGAAAACTGATATAATTACATACACAAGGATAGAATGTAAAGGGAGAACAGTGTGACAGAAAAGGGAAGAGTCTGATGAGGACTCACTACCTTCACAACCTTCACAAGGTGTCTTTATGAGGAAGATCTGCTGATCTGTCTATTAAAGAAAGAAAGAATATAAGCAGTCTAAAGAGATGAAAAACTAGAGAAGTCTAGGGCTAGACTGTCTTACCTTATTCATATAAGTGGCCTTTTGAAATAAAAGGCAAATACTATGAGCAAGCCAAATGCAGTTAGATCTTCAAGAAGTATTTGCATGTGAAACTTAAATTTCTTCAGGTAATGTGCTTCACTGAGTCACTAAGCAGGGACTCAGAAGAACTACCAACAATATTTCCAACTCCCTGGCTACAACATCTTGAACATGCTCATTTCTCTGCATACTTCCACTGCTTTTCTTTCTTATTTATTTAGTTTGAAAACCTTTTGAGGCAGAAACTTATCCTTGCTGTGCAAACACACTTAGGCAGGGACATGTTTTTGAAGGGAATTTCTAGGTACAGGTGTCACACATCAATTCACTTTCAAGATAGCTTTCCAAGCACATATTCACAGTACAGGTTACTTGCCTTAACATCATCAGTCAAGTCTAAACTCCACTCCTGTTACTTCACCTTTTTCTGGTTTTAGTCCAGAAAAAGGTGAAGGGTTATTTTGAGAAGGGCTATGTTCATCTGAGAAGGAGTTCTTTGAATTAGCTGGATTTGAGTAAAACATTTTAATTTCTCTCCTTAGCCACAGCTGTAGCTTTCCACTGTAATATTGTGTAGTATTCTATTATCTGTTCACCATCACTAGAGCACTAGAGATAATTAGGCAGAAAGCCAACTTTCCCAGTAAGTTTCTGAAGTTTAGGATTTCATTATGAATGTCCATGGAATATTCTGCTGATGCAATTCAATTAATATTTTTGACCAGAATTACCACGTGGCCTTGGACAGCTGTGGTTAGCACTAAGCAGCATAAAATGCTGAATCCTAAAGCAAAAGATTGCTTAGTCAGCTGAATGCACAAAGCATGAATTCCCAAAGAGCCTCAACGATGTATGAGATAATGGGAGAGAAATATTTCAGAACAGCAAGTTGACAAATGTGTACAATAGCATGCATACTCCAGGCATTTTGGAAGGACATATTGTCTACAAAAGTCTATGACTTGTTCTTAAAACACCATTCCTTGCATAAAATCTTTTTGTACCTCTTCTTCTTTCATCAAACAAGTTCATGAAATGCAACGTAATTGACCTTTACCCTGTAACACACCACTGACAATCACCTAATCAAATGGTGGGAGTTTGAAGATAGTTTTATGGAATGTCTAATGCATTATTTGGGCAATGACACAGAATTAGAAAAGTCAAGATATTTTAATTATATTTTCAGTTTCAGGGGATCTTTCTGCTAGATACTTAAATATCAAATGTAGTGGGCCACTTACTCTCCTAACTTGGAGTCATGGTGGGGGTCACATCCTATCAGAAAACTCATTTGGTTTTAGATCCATTTTCTTCTCCTCTATTTTTTTGTGACCCCACCTGTTCACACTACTTTATTTTGGCTGAATGAATTTTCCTCTGACCCAGCTCTCTCCATCTAAGTCAAAATATGAACTTGTCTCCACCTTGCCTTCTAGCATTTCTCATTTCTACTTACACAAAGCATTTCCTAAACTGAACTGCTGGGGAGAGATTTTTCATGCCATGTAAGAAGGCTGGAAGTGCATCAAAGGGCCCTGAAATATTGTATCTGGTGGGAGATCTATTCCAGTGCTTAATTATTTTACAGCTGGGAAATCTTCCTTTGTGTCTGACCTGAATTCCCCACCCTGCATTTTGAGCACACTTTATTTTGTCTTGCCCTCCAATACACAAGAAGAACAATTTGTTTCTAACCTTTCCACAGCAGTCTCTATGTATTTAAACACTGTTCTCACATCTCTCCTCAGTTCTCCTTCCCCTAGACTAAACAAACCTCATTCTTTCAGTCTCAGAAGTCAGATTTTTTGGGCTTTTGATCATCTTTGCTGCTTTCCTCTGGTTCAAAAATTTCTTTAAAAGGCTGCCCAAGGCTTAGCATGAGGCTCCAGGTGAGGTCTTGCCAGAGCTAACTGAGAGAGTTACAATGCATACTCATAATGTCTTACTCATTTTTGTGCATCGGTCATTATATTCAGTTTGTGATCTACTAAATCTCCTAACCATTTTGCCCAAAAAGACTATTTAACAAATTTGTTCTGCATATTTTAATCATGAGAGTAATTATTTCAATGTTTACTACTTAGTGATTGTCCTTATTTGTAGGTGTCGAAGAAAGGATTACAGGTGACCTCACCCCTGGTAAGTCACAGTTGTACTAATTACCAAATAACAGGAAGAGTCTTGCCCTTAATGGGTTGCAGCTTTGACTAAGAAAAGTGTAATGAAAGGGGTTAGTCAGAAGAGGACTTTGCTGAAGGGGGTACTGAAGGAAGACCTGGAGGAAGTGGACTGTGAGGAGGTTGGGGAGCCCTGAGGAAGAAGGAATGATCCAAAAAAACACAAAGAATGACACAATGAAGAGAGTTGCTGCTGTAAAAGATTTGCTGTGGGGTCAGTCTGGGTCTGATGGAGTCAGAAGCTGCTGTTGGAGCTTGGAGTTGTAGTTGAGCTAGGTAAAAGCCTGTGGTCAGAGGTGGCAAGGAAATACTTGCAGTCATATTCCAGCAGGAAATACCCAGCAGTCAGAGTCTGCAGCTGGACCCTACAGTAGGAGCTTGCTGCAGCCAGAGTCATTGAATAGTTGTAGTCAGGATAACAGAGCCATAAAGAAGAATAAACTAGGGCCCTTTTCATGTTATTAAATGAGAGTCTATCTTGGCTCATTTCTACCCCTAATGAGAGGTCTGCTGCAACACTTACTGAAATATAATTTATTATTTCAATATTCAAATAAAATAGTTTTCCCCGTAGCATCTAAGTCACTAGTGGAAAGGGTGGAAATACTAATTTAGGAAAAGAGCTTCCTAAACATGCTTAACAGAGTTGTTTCTTTTGAAAGAGCAGTATTAATAACTATCCTTTGGGTACAGTTTTCTAACCAGTTTTCCAGTTCCCACGGTATGAGATTTACTCTACCGTATACCCCCAAGTTCCTTATATCATCTGAGACCAAATTAAGATAACCATATACTATTTCTCTAGTATCCACATGGCAAATTACTGTGTTATAAAAGGAAATTAGATTAGTACTACGTCCCTTATTCTTTATAAGCTCACCCTGCTATTAACTTATTACCCTGCAGCCTTCTTGTAATTACAAATACGTTGTTTAAGTACGCAGTTTGATAGTTTTCTGAGAATGGAAGTTCAGTCGACCTATCTCTTTTTTAAAGGCTCTTTTCTTTTTTCATGAAACTGGGGAAAATGGCATAAGGCTGCCTTTGAGGGATCCACTCAACTCCCTTTGGTACAAGCCACAGCAGGACCAGTTCCAGAGCTGGTGACAGAAGGGCACAAATAGGCAAGAGTGGTTGCACTGAAGACTTTTCAGGTAACACCATGGCCAAGACATATGAAAAATACATTACAGAAAACACACTTCACTCCTTGTCTGCCCACCCAAGGCTGAACATGTTTGACATGTTCTCTACCACTATCATAAAATTATAGAATCACTAAGACAGAAAAGACCTCTAAGATAATTGAGTCCAACCTTCTTTATAGCATTAACCTGAATAACAAGGATTTTTAGCTATACTCTACAGAGTCTGAGTGCCTTTCTTAATGGGACCCTAATGAATGGGCATGCTCTGGTGCAAACCACTATGGACCTGGACAAATGCCAGTCATTATTCTCTGTACAGATGCTCAGTGTCTTAATGCCAGCTCCCCAGCTGGCCTCATGTTGCATAACATAGGTGCTACTTGCTTTTTAATTTAACCTTTGTTTTTTCCTCATCATTCTGATAACATCCGTTTCATTCTTCATGCTGCCCACCAGCTCCCTCCTTGCCAGCCACATGAGACTGTGCCACTGATACACTGAAAAGAGGCAGCCATGAATCACCCCTAGCAGGTACATTCCTGCCTCTTCTGAAAGCAGCTCTGGAAGTGGCTGTGAGCATGCAACAACCTGCCCTTCTCTTACCAACAAGGGTGTCTTGTGGGCACTTGCAGGCAGCAGCCAGCCTGCTGGGATATTCTGGTGTTGTGTTAGCTCCCTTCAGGTGCTCAGGCACACAGCAGCTTGCATGCTCCGTTAGGCACGGCCTCCTCCTATCTGGGGCCATGTTTTCAGGTTCGCTGTCTGCATAGACAGTAAATTTGGTCTTAAAGAGAACCTCGCTGCTCTGCCCCACAGGCAGTGTGGGTAGGTCTGAGGGTTTCCTTGTGGCATTCAAGTGTGCTGCTGTAACTCATTTGGAGGCCTGTGTATGCAAGGATTCGGACCAGTTCACACCAAATTACTGTAATGAAAGTCTGAGCAACCACAGAAACAAAAAGTCATACAGATTAATTAAAATATACACCAGATACATATTGTGACTTCAAAAAAAGTCATTAATGATCACATTATTTTTTCTTCTACCTAAATAGTTTTCTTCTTGAACACTTTCCAAATAATAAAACTCTCTTTGATGCAAGAATGTGCCTGGATCTCCGACATTTTAAAGGGATACATGGAGATCAGTTGTTGATTTTTGAACAGGATGCATACGTTAAATATTTATGTTCTCATCTTCAGAGATGGTGCTGCAGTTATGCCAGGCTGGAGTCAGGAGGGTAATAACATAAGACCTGATATTGACGGACACAATAAGCAAAATCCTCATAACATCAAAACAATTTCATAAATGGCAACAAAAAGAAGTTTATGAGGAACACTACTTATTTGAGTCCTTGGTCATCTTAAAAAATTGAATGAGTAATAGAACTTCATTACCTACACACCCAAGAGTCTAAGTATGAAAATTGCAAAGGGATCTTTTAGACTTGACTGTGCAACCAAGGAGAGCTTGTTTAGAAATGAAGTATAAAAATCTTCCATTAATGATAATGTGTTTTGCTTTTCTCCATGTGTAACAAAAACTTTTCTGTCAGATGTTTTCTAGCAAGCATGTCAGAATTCACCTTTTTCTGTAGTTTTGTGGCTATGAGAGAAATGCTCATGACAATACAAGGATAACCCAGAGAGAGTATAGTGAAGCAGACTTCAGTGCTTAATTGTTGCTCCTCATCCATTCCTTCAGAGATCCTCTGAGAGAATGGAATGTTCTCTGCCTTGAATTACAATTTTCACTCTTCAGTCTTGCATCATATTACAGGGCATTTTTCAGTTATTTTGGTATTTTCTTGTCTTTGGTTACAGGTTTTCCTAATCAAAGACTTCAGTAGTCTGCAGTAAGGGCATACAGTGACGAATACATGAGAAATTCATTAATATGCTTCAGCTCTTTGCTACAACTGTACAGTATGCTCCCACTGGACTTTCATTTTTGTGTTGATAGAAAAAAGCAATTGAACAACTGCATCTTTTATTTTGTAACCTTTGAACTGCTTAATTCTATATTTGTACTGATACCGTGTCCAAATATGCAGTCCAGTATTTGATTATTTGCAAAATAAAGTGACCTTTTGAGTTCTCAGAACTCCAGATTACAAGATATGCTTACCTGCTTGAGGGCTGAAAGGACAGATTTATTTCAAAATAACTCAGCCCATCTTATTATAAGATGTATAATTCCCTCATAATAGGGGGGTAAAATTAAAGACAATGGAAAACTTTTTTACAGGCTACTCTAACATGAGTCATTAAATGGGAGAAACTGACACACATAGCTCTATCTCAGCCATTAATCAATATGAAATTGCATTCATAATTACAGTGAATGAACAAGGTTCCTTCAGCCATTCTGCTTCTCATGTGTTTGGGAAATGCCAAGAGTAGTTTCTTTGCCAGAAACTTATACCAGTATCTGTTTTACACAAATATATATATATATATATATATATTTTTATTTAATCACTTTTGGTGCTGTTCTGAGTTCTAACAACCCAAAGGAACTTAACTGAGCTTTCAAGGCTAAAACCAAATGAGTGCAGGAATCCTCCAGTGGCTTCCACAGCTCTGTTTTAAGTCTGTTGCAGAATGTCTCTCAAACCTCACCTTGACTTCCCAGTCTTCTCAGAAGATCTCCATAGCAATGCCTATCAAATTCTTGGAAGAGAGGTAACTCAGATGGCAAAAGAAGAAGAGAATGAAGGTAAAATGCAGGATAAAACTGGCAACAAAATGAGACCAATGAACGCAAGGGCAGGCAAAGACTATATCTAGACAGAGATTCCTTTCAGCATCTCAAGTTTTGGGATTAAGTATGGCAAAATCATATCCACATCTTTTATCTTCTTACCTGGCCAACAAGATACCCACTGACAAATGTAACATGTCCACTTCCCCAGCCTTTGGTATCTCCACGGTAAATTGTTGACCTGAATTCCTGATGCTATTTTAAGAGGGAAAGGTATTATTTATGGAGTGATATATATTTTTCAGGTAGAAATTTCTTTTCAGAAATAATTAAACACTACAGCATTGTTGCAGAACAATAATTGGTATGAGAATAGGGTACTTACAAGCACATCTGCTCACAATTCATGTTGATCCTAGGCCTGAGGACAAGAGGGGTGAATGTGGGAAGCCCAATTTCCAAGCTGTTAATTCACTCTCTGTGATCAATGGCAGCAATTATTTGCCTGTCAGACTTCTACATGAATAAAGCATGATCAGGATACACTCCTTATCCCCTTGGTTCTCTTTCTGTGCAGTATGAGAACAATGTCCTTAAGTGTAAATATAGGTTTCTCAGCCAGAACACAAGTGGGGGCTCAAAAGCCAGAAAATACTTTAGCAGGGGCGCAAATTTGTTTACCACTCAGAGGCTGCGCTGTCAGGAGCAACCAGATATTTACTGGGCAAAGGAAAAACAGTGTTGAGGAAAGAAATGCAAAAAGTGAAGAAGGGAAGAGGAAGGGAGCACTAAAGAAAAAATTAATTCATAAATTTTCATGTGAGTAAAACAAATGACTCAAGGTCCAAGTTTCAGGTATCCATTGGGAGTTTTCCTAAAAACAAACCTAGCCTCTCTCCTTGTGCAGGTTCCCAGTGGTGTAATTCCTGGTGTACCACTTACCTGGTAAGAGGCATGCTGAAGGACCTTAAATACTTTGGAAAGAAATGATCCGATGTGTTCCAATTTTATCATTATTAGAGGAGATCAGACACTGCAGATAAAACTCATCTTTCTCCTTGACACTGTGTTGCTAGAAGTGTTCTGCAGTTGCGTTGAACTCATCGAATGAGTAGCTCCATGGCCCATCATTTCCTCTGATCTATAGCAGCTTTGTGGTTAAGGCACTCCACAGCCATTTCTTGCCTCTCTGCCACTGACTTCTCCTGACAAAACACAAATTTTTCAGTAGCTTGGCTCCTGATGTATAAAATGAAATATTTTTAGCAAGTGCATTATAAAGATCAGCCCATTTATGATGTGTTTGCATGGTCCACACAGTGTTACACTTGGGGGGAAAAAAATACTAATATGAAAAATGTGTTTGTGAGGCAGGAAAAGTAGATTGTTAAACTCTTGCTCCTGTCCAGCACCTACATTCCCCATTACCAACACAGATGATATCTGTATCTAAAATTTCATGAGAGTGCATTAGAAAAAACCTGGACAAGTCTAACACATACCAGAGACTGAAGTAATATGCACAATTATCTTGTTGGAAAAGAAAAAATAAACACAATTATCTGAATAAAACCAGAACGTACAATACTTAGATAAGGAGGCATACCAATTTTTATTTGAATGAGTTACCAATTCAGTGCTCGTATATCTACTTAAGCTGTCAAAACATTACATGCTGTGGAATATATTATATATATTAGATGGGTCAGATTTAGGCCACTTCCTTCCCACATACAAAATCAGAGATGGTTAAGTAGGGCACAGATTTTAAGTTTTTCATGGCCTCCCATAATCCTACTCTCAACAATTCCTCTTGTAGGAGCCAAAAAGAGAACATAAGGAATCAGAAGGAATAATTTGTTTTGTTTTGTTATTACTGCCTATCAGCCTGATGTTGTCTATGCTTTCCTCTGACAGAAGTCCTTAAACAGCCAGGCATGATGTGGAGCAGATGACTTAACCATTTGACATCTCTCACTCTCCAGAAGCTGCCTGAGATTCTCCTGTACTCTTCTGCATGTTGTTGCAGTCTCTCTACCACTCTTTCACTTCCCAACCAGAAGTATTAACTCGACCTATCTACTGCTCTGAAATCTGCAGCCCAGCTGGCTCTTGTGCACAAGGCTGGGGAAATGGGAGACTAGGATGCTCTGAAGCAGATGAGAATGACACCTCAGTAGGGCTCAGAAAATAAGAATGTAAGAAGGACCAGCATTCTGCCTCCACCACTGCCTAGGAGAAGCTATTCAGGGAGCACATGTGCTGTTGGCCACTAAATCCCTACTACTCTGCCTATGTCCAGAGTCATTGTCGAGGAATTCCTGTTAATTTTCTTTAATATGGTATTAGACTGGTTTTTCAGGAGTTTCTAGTTCTTGTACGCTCTGCTGAAACTGTCTCCAAGATTTATGGCAACAAATTTCAGGATGATGAAGGAATGTGGTGAGTTAGGTTTCAGGATGGTGAGTTAGTAGCTCTGCATTCACTTCATTGATTGCCTTCACATTTCCCACTGGGTATTCTCCACTTAAAGTTTAGAATGAGGTCCTTTAAGTCTCATCTTTTAATACAGTTACTTGACATCTTTAATCACTTGTCCTGCCTTTCTCTGAACCTTTTCTAACTCCACTATGACTCCTTGTCATGCGAGAATCAAACATCAGACAGCACCCGGGATGTGTGAGATTTTGCACTGCAGCAAAATTAAGTTTTCTGCGCTCAGTGCCCTTTCTGATGAATTTTGACTTTTTATTTCCTCTTGGCTACTACTGTATCTTAAGTTAATGACTTCAGAGAACTGCTGGTGATGATTTCTAGCTCTCTTCCCTGACGTATAATTGCCAATTAAGAGTTCAGAATCCCTAAGCACAGTTTGGACTATTTTTTCCTCAAGATTAATTACTTCACATTTTTCACACTAACATTAATTTGATAGTTTTTTTTGTCCACTCTCCCCTGTGTGAAATCCCTTGTGTGACTGGAGCACCTCCAGCCCACAAAGCTCTTGCAAATGCCCTGCAAAGAGGCAACTCAGTGCACAGGAATATCTATTCTCCTACCTGAGCAGGCTCTCAGGTGCTGGGAAAGCAGGAAGTTGCAACACTTGCATGCTTAGCAGGGATTGTCTGTATGACTGTATGTACATCTTGCATAAGTGTGAAAGTGTCCTTTGGCCATTTCTAGAATGGCTAAATTGTAAAATGCTTGCAGTTGAGTGGTTGTGATTTAATCTTTAGGATCAAAGAAAAGAGGAAGAATTTCCTTGCCTGAACAGCAATGAGGATTTTGCAGCCCTGTGAAGGGTTGACCACATACCTTCTCCTTCACTGGCTCTTATGTGCAGTCACAGCTGGTCTGTCAGCTCCTTTGACTATTCAGTTTGTTTGTTCAGTCTTTTGGGATCCATCTTTTATGTCAGGCTACTCTTATCTACTGGGACATCAGAAATATCAATTCCACTGCTGTGTCCATGCGGGTCCAGAAAACAGAAAGGTAAAGGAAGCATACTTTACATCCCATCATGAATTTAAGCACTGTAGGGTAATATTAGGCAGGCAAATTAATTTCAGCTGTAATCACAGAACCAGATTACATCATTGTTTTCAAAATTTCCCAATATAAGACAGATTTAGCAATGAAAAGTAGCAAAATAAGATTTGTAACTGGTCAGGGAAGATGGAACCAAGAAATGTCAGTGACAGGAGACACATTAGAGCCTGTAAGAATCATGCAAATGGCTGTCAGAATCAGAGTCAGAGTAGCAAACACCCTTTGGACTCCTGGATCTAGGAGGTAAAATAGCAGTACACAAGCCAACTGCTTTGATGGTCAGTGCTTTATGTGCTGCATGAACCTTGCCTCCCTTTATCAATTCTTTGTTTCCAAAGCTTGTACCGAAATGAAATGCTTCAGAAACAGACTTTGCAAGGAACCTGTCAGTCTTCAGTAAAGTATGTGAAAGACAATTCAATCTTCCAGTGCTCCCCTACAACATGGAAATTACTCGTTCATCATCTTCACGGAGCTTGTCTTTCATTTAAAAAGAACACCGCAATAAGATTATACCATAAAAGACAGATCATACATTCTGCCTCAGGTGGCCACTCCTGGAGTCCCTCTTCCAGGATGACTTAGTCCATACTCTAAATTATCATTCCCTGGAAAAAATTACCTGTTTCCCCTTAGGTCCTGTCTCTGCATGCCAGAAGCTTCCAGTTAAACCTTTCTCAGCAGTACTGGCGCCTGCTTGCAGGGCAAGGCCCCTCAGGCAAACAGTGCCAGCCTCGTACAGGACAGCAAGAGCCTAATCTTATTTCCTGACTGTGACGTATGGGGAAAGGCTGAGAGAATTGGGCTTGCTCATCCTGGGGAAGAGATGGCTGAGAGGGATAGTCTCAGTGGGTGTAACTATATGATGGTAGAGAGCAAAGAAGACAGAGACAGACTTCTCAGTGGTGTCCAGGGAAAGAACAAGAGGACATATATTTAAATACAGGAAATTCTATTCAAATGTAAGAAAAAGGGCCTTCTCACTGTAAGGCTGGTGTAACTTGGGAACAGGTCGTCAAGGCAGACCAACAAGTCTGTATCCTTGGAGATAACTGAAAACCCCGTGGGATATGGCCCTGAGCAATCTGCTTTAGTTGACCTGCTCGGAGCAGGGAGGGTTGGATGAAACAGCTGTCGAAGGCCCCCTCCAAACTCAACCCCTCTCTGTGATTCTTTGTGAACACTCACAGGCTTACAAATATTAAACTCATTGCTTGGCTTTCTTGCAGATTTGTCACAGGATATACAATGGTTTGAACCCTACTCTCAAGCATGTGTGTTTGAGACAGTATTTATACCGAGACAACTCAGAAGAGCAATAAAAGTGAAACACACAGGTATAATTTATGTTTGGACATATGTGCTGTAAGGCTGGTTTTCCACTGGTTAGAAAAAGGCAAAATGCCCCAGAATCAGCATAATAGCCATGTCTCAGCTATACAGGACCATGTCTCAGGAAATAACTTGCATTTACTGCACATATATTTGCCTACAAATTTTCATGGGCCTTGCTTAAGCACTCTGCTGAACCAGGAGTAATACCCAGCAATAGTAACAGGCACTTCACCTCTACAGGGTGACCTACTTAATTACACTAATACCTTTTAAGAGATTTATTCCTCTCCTGAGGTATGCATTTTCCCTGGTGTTTTAGGAAAGTCTGTGACAGATATTATGATGTGTTAAGTGTACTGCTAAAGATTCCAAATAGTCCCAGATAACAAAGAACACTTTTTCTTTAATGTGCTTTAGAGGAGTAAAGTAAATATATCTGGAAATTTAAGAGCACCAGTTGAAGTGTTTATGAAGTTGTACATGAGCTATTTGGTTGTAACAATGCTTAACTGTAATTAAGTGGCCTCATTTGCAACATCTTTTGTCTTTTTTATGAGTTTTCTTTTATGGGACTAGGCAATTTACAGTGCTGTGCCACTGTGGGTTAGAGAACCATGCTACAAAACTGAGATGCACTTTCTGTATGGCAGCCTGGCCTCTACAATAGTTCTAGGTATGCTTTTACACAAGTGTGACTACAGACGCCTATCAGCCTCATTCACCCATCCTGAAGAAACACAGAGGGTTTAGGCCAAAAAATCCCCTTTGAAGGCATTTCAATTGCCTCACCAAATCCATTAACTGTTCATTTCCAGAAGAATGTAAAGATGTAACCAGAGTACAAATACTGTTAATAAACATACCAGAGCTAACTTCTCCATCAGATAGTGCTGAAAACAGTTGTCTTTCTGACATGACCAAGGCTAGATGAGTTCAGCACCTGTTGTACAAAAATATGGTAACTACTGAGTGTGTTTTTCTAAAGCAGGTGTTGAACTCCCTTGACCTTATTCACATCAGCCGGACAAATGGACAACTGTTTTTCACCAACAAAGTCCATGTGTGTGATCTTGACATATAGTAGTTCCTGTGATTTTGAGAAAGCCCATGAGTAAATCATGAAATTTGCAGCTTAATAATTTCAATAAAGTGAAAATCAGCCCTGAACAAAACACTTTCTCCGACTAAACTTGAACTTTACAAGTTTTTGATCAATTAGTTTATTTGATGCCTCTTACAAGCACACCGGTTCTTATTCTATTCTTTTTTTCAGCCTCAACTACTTCTGAAATCCTTGCTATCCTAACCTCTATAATACCATTCAGCCCATGGCTAACTCTAGAAAAGTAATTTCTTGGATATTATATTATATTATACTAGTTATCTTTCCTTACTGCATACCTCCTCAGGAAGGGTAAGCAAATTTGTCCCATTTTGTAATGTGTCAAAATCACATAGTGAGTAAAATTACTTATCTGCGTGCATGTTTTCCTTCTGATTTGGGTTTTATTTCCTCCCAAGCTGTAGTGGAACTACCCTTTACCGGAGGGAAAACTTACTTTCCTATATGGTGCCTTTCAATGAAAGTTAATACCAATGTGGCTTATAAGCCTTTACCCTTTTTTTGTTATTTTCAGATGCTTGGCTCCAAAAGACCAAATAGTTATGCCTACCATTTACAGAGTGCCAAGTTGTATTGAAACAAACCCATTTTAAGGGTTGTATGAAATCATGAAATATTAATATTTTAACTTGTTTTCAAATCATTAAAATTAATTAGCATTTATATTCAAGTAAGACATTAGACAAACTGCAAAGTGTACAGCAGTGTCTAATAATGTTCATATACACATGTAATAAAAATATACTTAAAGAGAAGTGTTTCTAAGATATTATAATAGAAATGCTGCTCCCAAAGCAAACAGAATTTTACTAAGATTAATTAATTATCTCTTATTTTGCTTCTTCTTCTGATTTATTTTCCCTGAACCCTAACTGGCCCCTTGATGAACAGTAATGAAGCAATTTGAATTTCTTTGTTCAATTTCATGAATACCCACTGTGAGCCCTATATAAAATTTGGTTCATTCAGAAAAAAAAACTCATATAAGCAGGGATACATTTTTCAATTTAGAAAGAGAATATGAAGCTAGTTCAATGTACTGTATAGGCTGTTGGTTCCTAGGATTTTCAAGATGTGTCTTGTGAAAAAAAAGGAATTTCCTCCTTTGTCTATGTTCTGTAGCAAAGGGAAGAAAACAGTCTTATAATGTGTATATTGAACTGGGATTTGGGACACTGATAGAGCATGTGCAAAATAAATGTCTACGTGCTTTCAGAGTTAGCACTCATGGACTGGAAAAGGTTGCTAAGGCTTCCTGAAAAGAGATACAGATATAGATATAAATGACATAGATGGATATAGATATAGACATAGATGTATATAGATATAGACACATTCTGCTTTTCCCCATCTTTTTACTTTCTGGTATAAGAGCTAAGTGTTTTGTAAGGGAACTAATTTCTCCTCCTGATACAGAACTATTTGTTCTGTAATTACTTTTACATGTAAAAGTAGTTACTTTTAAGTAAATACACACAAAATATAAATAGACTACAAAAAGAAAGGCAATGCGTGCATTAACGTGGTGGACTGTGATCATTTGTCATGTGAGTGAGATGGTTATTTTCTTTCTCTTTTTCAAGCAGTTGTCTGGTTTTACATGCACATTGTGAGGCACAGACACTTGCTGTCTTCCTCCCTGCCACAGGAGCACGGCTGCTGCACTGATTCCAAAAGTTGTAGTCAGAACATTCCAGAACTTCTCATTTCAGGTCCAGTGCCTGCACTCCTGAACAGCACCACCTCTTGTGATGTGACTGAGGTTAGTTAGTTCTCACATGCAGAGCACATGAGCACCTCATATGGCAAGTGCTTTAGCTGACAGTATTTGAAAGGCTTATGTTTCTATATTCCTACAAAGCCAATTTGATCTCATGTTCTGTTGGGTATGATTTTGCCATGAAACTACCCAGCCTGCCTTTAACTGGGGCTGACCAGCAGAGCAATCAGCCAGGCAAGGAGTAGTCAGTGGATCTTTGTAGGAAGTAAAGCAGTTCTCACAGTAAGGCCTGTCTTGCTCCACTACAGCAAAATTCACTGATGTGTTAGTGAGGGTCTCTGCTAGGTAACAGCCCTAGTCCTTGGAGGAGCTGAATCGGTCCCTGACGTGAGCATGGAGCTTTCCCTCCAGTGAAGATAGCCCCTTTTTTCCTGAAAAAGTCATGCTCAGGACTTCTCCTTGGTGTCTTGCTGAGAAGAAGTCCAGTTTCCATCCTAGTTGAAAAATGAATCATCTATTTTTTCCTGCCTAAAGTACTCTTTTGCGTTCTATATAATTCATGTATTTTTAAAATGTTCTGTAAAGGATGAAAACCACAGAATTCTTCTTGTCTTTTTAAATTTGTGTTTCAAGGCTTGTAAAGGGTCAGTTATCTCTGCAGAGAGGCTGTCTCAGTGGGTTACAGATGATGCTAAACCTGTTAAGCATCAGCGAGGCAAGGCAGCACGGTATGATCTGAAGCTCCATTAGAGCTCAGAGGGTGCCAGTGACCTCTCTGTAGCATGTTTTCATCTCTGCAAATTGCAAAGCTGCCATCTGGACTCCATTCACCCTCTCTGTAACAACACTACACAAATACAGATACTTTTAGGCACAAAACTGCCCTGTGATGAAAAAGAAAGTCCTGTCTTGATTCATTTAAAGGACCCCAGAGCAGTTCTCCAGCTACACAGCAGTACGCTGGAGGTCCTGCTTGCAGTCACACACCGTGTGAATACACGTATAAGCTTTCAAAGAAAAAGAGACTTTACTGGTAACTGAGATATTCTCAGTTTGTGTTGCCTAAGGGTATACTCGCAGCTTTCTCCCCAGCCTCTTTCTTCTGGGTCCCTGGAAATGTACAGGATTCATGAAGCCGAGAGGAACAGCATAGGGCCATAGTGTCACTTAGGTGCAGCCTGGCTCTCTGGGGACGATTGCTGAGGGAACAGGTGTGCTGAGCACTGCTGCAGGTGCTGTCCAAGCAGAAAACCCCCACTCTGCCGCGCCTGCACCGCGTATCCTGAGGTTCACATATTGGTGAGCACCTTCTCTATTCTGGAAAAAGAGCAGACAACGCAACACTGGTCCTTAGGGTGCTGCACTGCTGCCAGAAGTGCTTGTGGAAGGACTGCAAGCTGTGACCAGAGTCTCTCAGTCAGGACAGCCATCAATACAACAGCAGATCACCCCACTGCTTGGCAGCCTCTTTACTGCTCCATGGTCTGAAATTACTCAGACATGGCTTTGTAAAGCTTCATTTAATTTTCCCCTTGTAACATGACATTTCATATTCCAAATTTTCTATTACAGCATTATGATCCAGTCACAGTTTTTGTGTTAAGCTTGCACTAAGTATGTCACTCAGTACTGCATTTAATGAATATCAGCTACCTTTGAACTGAAGATTTATTTAAATAGCAGGTACCAGGCTACTTTTGAAAATACAAAGAAAATAATTACTTAGAGAGAAAGAGGTAGAATTCTGTCCCAAACCAAAAAACCCGAGATGTTATACATCTGAAACCAAGTTCTGTTGCAAATATACAACATCAAGTGTTTGCCTTATTGCTGTTACATGGAAGGCTTATAACTTAAACCTCAGCCAGAAGCTCAGCCAGTACAAAAGCTGAGCTGCAGCAACTGGAGTAGGCATTAAGGGGAGGCGTAAAACATTTTCCATCTACTAACCTTCTACACAACTCCTGCTTCTCTAACAATTTAAACTAATAGAGCACCTGGCCCTTACTGAGTCTCCATCTTATTAGAAACACATTGAGTCTGACGGCTGCTTGGGAAGCCAAGAACCACATCCATCACTGCGGTATCTCATCTGACATCTGTGAGATCAGAATTTGGCTTTAATCCTCCAGAACACACACAATTTTTACACAGGGACCATGTGAAAATTAACTTTGACTGCTACACTAATTCTACTGTATTTGGAAAAGGACACTGAATGTTTCTCTTTGTTCAAAACTTCTCTTAATAGCATTTTACTTTGCAGCAGCAGATAGGGCTGAGCCTTCACACTACATGCTGTCAGGAATATTGTAGCCTAGAGAATAGTCTGGCCTCTTCTCACTAAAGAATGGAAACTTGCTGTATATTATTTGATTTGTATGCTCTCATTATGTTTTGATTTTGGCTGCTGAATGGAAATAAGAGTGTGGAATAAATTTTGTTTAATGGAAAGAAAGTGTATAAAACAAGATAGGAGAGAGAATTGCATATTTATTAATTGTTTGAAACTACTTTTTTCTTAATCTAGAGATCTTCCAGAGAATCCTTTTTATTTTTAAGAACAGCTTTGAATAAAGCAAGAACTTCTAGTAGAAGACTTTTAACAGTTAGATTTTCCTTTTAGTTGGATTTTGGATGACAACTGAGTTTCGATTCATAAAATTAAATGGTATTTTGTTAATTCTCCATAGTATCAAGGTGTAGGCAATGTACAACTTGTCTTCTACTCTATGTCAAAAATCTGGTCTTTCTGCATCAGAACATTCGGTCACAGACCTCATTTTTTAACACCTGATTCAGATGTATTTTAGATGTTTGCATTTTGAAGAGATGTCTCTGATAACTTAATTTGCAAACTGAACTTGGAGCTGAAAACCAAAATCTTCTTAGTGCCTTGAATTCAGCTTATTTGTCACTTCCAAAAATTTAGGCTGGTGCTCACAATAAATCAAATAGAGGATTTCTATCTCCAACACAGGCCAAACCCACAAATGCTGGACATCCCTCCTTCTTGCCTGTATTTGTGCATGTGTATGCATGCACATATATATCACTTGGGAAAAAGTTGCTAAGTTTTTTATATCAAAGCTTCTCTAAATAATCAATCATTTTTGTCATTCCACAGTTTGGGAATGATAATTGCTGGGAGCTCTGAACAAGTTGACTTTTACATAATTATCATAAAGTCATCTGTATGGAATATTCCTTGTGTGATAAGCATTGTTTTCAAAGTAATTTGATGTCTTATAAATGGTAGACTTTTAATTAATCTTTGTTTTCACTTTTTTTTAAGAGGAAAAATTAAAGAAAATGAGGACACACTGATAGACTTGTTTATGCTATTTATTACAGAGTTTTAACAAACATTTTCATAAATGGCTGACTAATGACACAAAGATTTACATCCTGCACTCTAACTTGAGCTTGCTCTACTGATCTTATCTATAAATGATTAGCAGGTTTATGGCATAGGATAAAGTGGAATTTTCTCTGGTTTTCAGCACCAATCATGCCCAGAACCTGTTCTTTGGCATCCTGAAAACCAAAATAGAACAAGAATGTGTTTCTTAGTATGAAATACTAATCTAAACTGAAACAAGTTCACCTTCTGGGGGTTCTATTCTGATTTTTAGTGATTGCCAAGTATCTTTATAGATGACTGATTTGCTGAGTGTTCTACCCAGCAAGCAGCAGTACAAACACTAGAAATATGTCATTGTGTAACATTTAAAGATGTGATTTTACCAATGAGACACGAACATAAATAGCAAATAAGAAAAAAGATGTTTTAAAAGATGTCTTCTAAAGTGTATGACTTATTAGGAACCTCCCCATATGTGCTGTCCTACACATGGGGAAACTTAGTCTAGAATAAAGCCAGAAGCAATCTAAGCTTGTCCAAATGGCGTAAATCTGGAGCAAACCCCACTGCTGCCTTCTCCAGGTATTGAAGGTTTTTACGGTCTTGGAAATGGAGAACTGAGAGAGCTGCATTACTGAACAATTGCCTACAAAGCCCAGGGCATGCAGTTCATTAATGCACTAAATAGAGTGACCACATCTCACAGCTTGCCTGAAAGAGCCATCCACAGGTATAAAGCCAGAATGCTTTTAAAACAAGCAAAAGCAAAATTTCACTTTGTGTCAAGAAATGGTGCTATTAAAGAAGTGGGTGCTACTCAGTTGTTAAGAGTTAGACTGCTAGTGGGATCAACAGCCTTAGATAACAAGTAATAAAAAAAAGTAAATTTAGATCTATTTGGAGGTCTACTCAGTAAAATATATACAAAATATGTTAGGTTCTTATTCACAGATTTGGGATGATTCTCATATCTCTTTTGCTTTTGTGGGCTATTAGCAAAAGCCCTTCTTATGCCCTTGGAAGCATGAGAAGAGATCTTATATTATGGCATGGAGAAGGGGAGAGATTTACATATATTTTTTTAGATACTATGATGAAACATTGATTTGCATACTGTTAAATTTCAAAAGCAGAGCCCCTTTCTTACCTGAAATGAAGTATATGGTTATCTCAAGGGAATGTATATCACAGTTACTGAGTAAAATCAGTGACATAAGAGTCAGTAGGTACTAGGTTTTATAGACTTAGTAAAATTATGAGGCATAAATGTTAAGAGGCTACCTAAAATACATCACAAATTCAGCATTTTACTATGTTTCAGTTTGGAAAAAGCAAACTGTTAGTGTCTGTCAGTTGATATCTACAATTATAGTTGCCCTAAGGTCTGATAAAAAAGAGTTTATTGAAAGCTAGGCCAAAAAATATTCTTTATGGCTATAAATAATGAAAAATATCAGTATGCCTGTATGCAGATGAGAATGCAAATGCTTTTATCTTGCCTAAACTGAGTGGAAAAAGGCTCAAATGAAGAGGGAAGTAATTCTGATTTGATGAAAGCTTGCAGTACACAGGCAATGTCAGAGGCAATGCACTCATCAAAAATAACACTGGATGGGTAATTGTTAAGAAATGGATATCCACAAAATTCTGGAAAAGACCAGCAAAGCAAACAAAAATTGAAATCCTGCCATCTGCATCTGTTTATATATGGATTGAATCTATTCAGTGCCAAAGTACTTAGGTCTACATGCTGCAGAGGAGCAGAGGCTACTTTATTTTCATGTCATAACTATTACCCCATTTTAACTCACTAAGAACACCCCTCAGGATGCTGCTTCGGTGTGTAAAATGCAGTGCTAACAGCAGGACTTCAAGGTTTGGAGTTTACAGGCTTTTTGTGGGTTGACAAAGGAGAGTGGTGTGGAGTAACTTTTATAAACACGGGGTCCCCTCACACTCCATTCTGCCACTCTCCCTACCAGCTGTCCAGTGCCTTTCATTCATGCCACTTATTTGTTGAAAGCCAATGGTGATTTAAAGCACAAATTAAGGTTACATAGGCAACTGTTTAATCAGAATGCTAAAGAACACTTCTTTCCCTCTTTCTGCTGGCAAGATCTGCATTTCATGATTACGGTGTATTTTTCATTGATTAAAAAAAAATAAATTAAACCTGTTTAATTCTGAAGCCATAGGTAGCACTGGTGCTATCCAGTGTCACTTTTTTGTAAATGGCCAGCAGAAAAGAAGAGAAAAATTAATTTGTATAAACAGCTGTTAAAATTCAACTTCTGCCTTCAGGAGGTGATTATTTTCAGCTCCTCAGGGAAAGGCTTGTTGTCAGGCCTCTTCACTCTTATACACCATCCCTAAAGATTCCAGTTACATGGAGTGTGCACTAAGTTTGCTGCAGTGATGCAGTCTGACACGTCCAGAAAAGAGCACAGTCCTGCTCATCAGAGTCCTGCTCAGGCACTGCAGAAAATTTCTGCTGCACATGATCAGGCTTTCACTACTCCCATCGTTGTGAGTAAAGGCGCTACTCATTGTGAACTATGTTATCTTCAACTTACGTTCCTGGAGTTGCTTCATATAAAATGCTGGTGATAGAATTTTTTTACCAGGGGAAAAAAATTATCTCAGTATACTGAAAAAATGCTGGAAAGGAATTTGCTCCATCTTTCTCCGCTCACAGTATATATACAGAGTATTAATCTTCAGACAGGCAGAGGATGATAACTGGTGTGAGCAGGCATGCACTACAATCAACAGTGATTTAATTCCATTCCAGTTCTAACATTTAAAAACATTATCCCTTCCAAGTATCATTAATCAAGTCCTTGTTTAGGAAATACCAAATTAGTCGCTGTTGCTAAAAGGCCATCGATAGATTTTCATATTTCAGAGGAATAGTCCACTGCTGTTTTTTTGTTCGGATTTGGTTGTTGGCTATTAACTTTCTAGCAGGAATGTTACAAAAGGCTTGTTCAGCACATCTCTATCTTCAAACTTGAGATGGAAGGGAACCATCTGCAGAGCATAAAGTATCCTTGGCACGACTGCGATCTTGCAGGCAGCTGCTCTCCCATCCATGAGAGAGGGAGCTGGTTTCAGTGCCTGTGATTTCCTTCTAAATTATTAGAAGTTAGTGTTGTTCACACAAGTGACTGGGGTTGTTCTGGCATATAAGTAATCCAATTAAGGTTTGATGGCTAACTGAATAATTGTGGTTTACTAAACAGTCTAGTGGGAAAAAAATAAATGGATTCCATGCCGAGAAAGAATGTGCAACAATAAGACATGATTCTTCAGTTAGGAACTCTACCTTGACTTACCCCAATCATTTCAGTGTAGCTTCTTAAGGAGAGGAGAGAAAAAACTGAGCCTGTTTTCTCTCTAATCCCATTTGTAGTTCATATATTTACACTCAGTTTATAGTAATTTTCTTCCATTTCTCATTTTGTAGCTTATTTAGTAGGTAATGTTACCATGTTTGGACAGACTAGGTACCATACAACTTTACTGCCCATTTTGTGGCTTCCTACATAGCAAGTATCCTGCAGTGAATATCATGAGTTTGCACAGCTGAAGGAAAAATGGATTAAATACAAAGCATGGGCATTTTTAAGTGTTGTTCTGTATACGATCAGCAGAAAATGGAAGATTTGAATAATTTTGTTAAGATGAGTGAAATTGGAGTGTGAGCAGCTGGTTAGCTACTTCATGGAATGGCTGCTCCATTAAACTCATCTGAAATTGCACTGATTTCCTACAAAAATGTCTGGCACCTGTTCCAAGCTGAATTTTTTGTGGCCTGATCAAAATGTTCAGAATGAAGTGGTTCACGGATTGCATCATATTTTTCTAAGTGAACGCTTCAGTTAGGCTTAACTTTCTGTACAATCCATTGCCTGTTAAATTCAATATAGAGAGCTTGAAAGATTTGAATAGACAGTGAATGTACAAAAATGTTAGAGAGTTCTTTTTAGAAATGTTCCCTTTAACACTGCTTTTACTTAACTTAAAAGTTGCATTTTCTTATCTTGTTCCAGGATGAAGCTACTATTTTGGGAAGTTTTGCAGCATTCCTAAGAAATACATCAAAATCAAAATATACTGGCTAACCTGAAATGGAAAGTAACCTTCCCGGGGCAATGAATCCAATGGATAGTAAAATCATAATCTGAAGTAGTAGAGACATCCGCCTAAATCTCTAGGCTACAATGAAATACCTTTGTCCCCAAATACCTTTCTAAATCAATTTCTTCATCTGTAACACTGAGGATTACATCACATAGCAAGGATTATGTCATGTTTATGTCTCTGTTACCTCATATAAACATGCCAACTAACACAGGTATGTGATCAGGTAAGTCTGGGGAATGGTTTCCTGGAGTAGTGTAGTGTGAAAAGGTTCTGACAAAGCAAGTGTCAGTCACTACAATTATAGTACTAATGTAAGGCTGACTAGGAAAATAACTGGAAATTTTCTAATACATTTAGGTGCTCTTATATTGAGCCTTTGATATAGCTGTGCATAACAAAGTCATCTCTCCGGGAATTAACATGGACATCCAGAAAAGGATTATATTTGCAGCAGCATGCACTTTATAGTTACTATAGTCAGTATAGTTACTGTGCTGTTTCTGTAATTTGCAAACAGTATATAGTCTTTTTTTAAAAGAAAAGATTATGTCAACAATGGATAACTTCACCTCTTTCTCCTACCTTGATGGCTTAAGACAAGGAAGTTGTTTGGGGTTTTTCTTAGCTTATTGTGGGTTTGAAGGTTTGTTTTTTTCTTTATTTTGCCTGTGGTCCCCATCTGCTTTAGAGTATTCTTTCCTATCTACTCTTCTTCCCTCTGTCCTAATGTCTTCACATCCCTGTTCTTTATCATTCTCCAAATGTTTTCCTCATTCTGTATTTCTATTTTCTTTCCGTCAAATATTAATTTGAGTCTCCAGTAAAGTCTCCATTCCTCATACTTAGTGATGTTTGCCTCAGTCTCCAATCTTTTGTAGCTGCCTGTATGTCCTCTATAGTGGTTTTCTATTATGGTATTTCTAACATTGCTTTCATAGCCCTCTCATTCCCCTATGTCTTTTTTCCCCCCAGGTTCTACTGTCTTTGAATCCCTCCTTCCTATCCTGAGTGAATAGTTTCTGTTCCCTGTTTTCAGTTTAATGCTCCTTGCCTGACATCATTGTTTCCATGGCTTTCCTCCCTTCTTTTGAAGTGTCTAAGGCTGTCATACCTTCTCTTTTCTGCTCTTCCTCACTGTCTCTTCTGGCCCTCCATTCCTCTTTCAAAACACTGTTGTGTCACACTTTTCTCTGCATGGCTGCCATCTCCTGTCAGTTCTGGTTATGTATTGTGTGTTTTCACTATCAGCACAGTGTGGCAAATGAGAGATTTTGAAGAGATTGCTGCAATTCAGTTCTGAGATCAGGCACTGGAAAGACAGCACAGCTCCTTCAGTAGGTAAGAGTGGTGTTAGATGAGACAGTTGGATTTAATGAGATGAATATGGGCACATCCCATGAACACCTCCTTGTGTTCGAGGTGGATTTCTTTGTCCTGAGCAATTTCATTAATCTGTCAGCATTAAAGAATTCCTGAGGCCACCAACTTTACTCCAATCCTGCAAAATTTCAAGCAGATTTGAGCCTTGTGCATGTTGAAACACTGCAATGGCTGCCCTCACACTTTCCATCGATGATTTGTGCTTCTGCATGTCTGATTTTTCTTCAGGCTTTTGAATCTGAAGTCGACAGATTTCTAGAATAAGAGGAACTTTTACACTCTTAGTCCTGACAACTAGTTTTTTTTTCTTGCAGACACTAACTAAAGAAATTCAAGGAATGTTGAACCCTTGGTGAAGCTTCACAATCCAATTTTAAAGGCAATGACAACCTGATGGCAGAGCATCCTGGCATTTTATATTAAAGACTACAATGTAGCAACATCAAACTCTGAGCTGATCAGGCAGCCTCAGCCTGCGCGATTTCCTGCCTTATGGCAGCAGCAATCTTCGACATACTTAAATACAATATACCTAATTCTGAATAACAGTATTGAGAGAATAATTCTGTTTCTCTCCTTCCAGTAAGGTATTTCCCCAGCGACAGATCAGTGGAGCTTCCATAAAGAGAAATGCAAGTGTGTGTGTGGGCTAAGCTGAAGATTTCCTATAATCAGTTCATAAGGCAACATATTCCAACACATCTAGCAAAAAGCTGGAATGTTCACACAAAGGCTTGGAAACGCTGTCATTACTGAGTGGAATTACCCACAAACTGCAGTTTGTGAAACAGTTGCTTGGGTTTTGTGTCCTTGAATATATTTAACACAACCTGCCACTGGAAAAAAAAATGGATTTCAGTTATCCTAACAAGGGAGAATTTTCTCAGCTGAAGGGAGCTTCAAAAGGTGAAACATTTCCCTGCTGCTCATGACTGCCAGAATTGTTCTTCCCTGAAGCTGCTGCTGGCTGAAGTTCCTGTTGTAACAGACCTGTGAACCATGTTTATGAGAAGAAAGGTCAGATAAGCACCAATACATTTTTCTAGAGTGCTTGAATGTATCAGTAATGAGATTGTAACCTGGTGAGCTAGACTTTGCGCAGCTGCCAGATACAGGAAAGTTTCTTCTGTTCAACTGTAGCTTCACTTAATTCTTCTCTCTAGTTTCCAATAAAATCAGCACTGCTTTCTTTAGCATAATCTTGTTTCACCAATTGTTACAGAAGCAGGCTGCTTCAATGCTCCAAATGAACTTCTGACCCCTGGGGGTGATAGCGGGGAAGGTAAATGATACTTGCCCTGTAGCACTTTGTAGCAGATACGAAGAAGTCGGAATATCTCCAAATGTTAGTGCACAAAGCAAGTCAAAAAAAGGGAAGAATATGTCAACCACAGGACCAAATACTGACAGGTGTCAAGAAGAATTCTCTTTTACAGTGTCTGTTCTTGGTTTACATTGTAAAAATATTTGCCCTCTGCTGTCCTACAAATAGCAATATTAGAAACACATTTTCAAATGATATGTAGAATCACAGCCAGAGATGGTTATTCAATGAAATGTATTTCACTTAGTCTGGACACAGGAAATCAGGACAGCTGCTTTATTGAAAAAGCTTCTAAGGAATCAATTCCTGATAGTGCATAGAAAAATCTGGAACTTCACTAGGACAGTAGTCTCAAGTTTTCCTTAATGAGGTGTATTTGGTCACTGCCATGGGTTTACATGGTGTTTAACCAGGTGTTAAATGTGTGAAAAATTAAACTTCAATCTTTCCACAGAAACATTGCCAAACAAAGATTTAAAGAAGCACAATAAATGAAGTTCAAGATTATTCTTCTTGTTTTCTTTAGCACTTTATTACATTCTGAGTCCACTTCTCTCTTTTGTGTGTGTTTCAGTGCCAGATCTGGGAACCACGATGGATGTTAATTTGTATATGGGAACATCAACATTATAAAAACAATCACTTCCTGAATAAGCTAGAGACCTGGAGGGCAGCAGGCTTCCAGGTCTTGGAAAGCACATATGTCATTCCATTTATATTACTTTAGCTTTAATGCCCCAGTTTCAAACCTCAAATCGCTCTGGAGTCTAGAATGTGGCGGCCTGGATTATTCAAAATTATTGAAACACCATTCAAATAGCTTTTTTCTATCAGTAGATGTTTTGGCATGAGGATTGGGAGCACAGCTTTATGTGAAGGAAATTCAACCCTGAATTCCTCCTCAGTAACCAAAGGACATTGACACATTTATTTTGTTCCATGGGAATTCCACCAGAAACTGCAGACAGTGCTGGTCTGTAGGAGAAGGGAATACAGGTGACCTGGCCCCTGGTAAGTAACAGCTGTGCTAATTAACCAATACAGCCTCACCTCTGAGGAGTTACAACTGTAGCCAACAAAGATGAGTGTGATTAAAGGGAGTGGGTTGGCTGGGGAGGAGGCATCATGAAGAAGGAAGAACTTTGAGGAAGAAGGAATGAGAGGCTCCTGCAGAAGGAGGGTCCTGGGGAAAGATAATCCCTGCTGTGAGGTCAGTCTGGGCCTGTTGTTGGAACCTGCAGTCACAGTCCAGCTGGGTAAAAGCCTGCATTCAGAGTCTGCAAACTCATACATGCAGTCACAGTCCAGCAGGAAATAGCCAGCAGTCAGAGGCTGCAAGGGAAACCTGCAGTAGGAGCTTGCTGCAGCCAGAGTCAGTGAATGGTTGGAGTCAGGATGGCTGAGCTGTGAAGAGGAATACACCAGGACAGTTTTCATACTGTGATAAACAAGGAGTCTGTGTCTTGGCTCATTTCTACCCTCTAACAAGAGGGCTGCTGCAACACAAGTCAGAGAAGTTTAAGGCTTTCCAAAATTTTAAGCAAGATTTCCCCGAACTGTGAGATTATAAAATACACTTTTCATCATTGCTTGAGAATTATATTCAGAGATCCTATCTACAAAAAAAAGGTATTTCTTTCTGTACAGCTTGAGAAATTATTTTAAAGTGATATAAACAAAACTTATGCTTTCTGAGCACATAATTTTTTCTAATTTCTGATGTATAATTTGATTTATTCTGAAAACAGCTAACTGAAAAGGTGTTCTAAATTTCACTGTCTGTAAGGAAAACTTGGAACAAATATCTTTTGTTTTCAGTCTTGCAAAGGATAGCATGACAAGTTAAAACTGGAGTTCTTATATGTCCTGGTCGCAAAAGTGACCAAGGACATTACTGAGAAAGATTTGAGAAAATAAAGGATTTTTGGATGGGAGATGATTCTTCAGCTTTTTGCTGAATAAATTTTTTATGTAATTTTACATCTTTTGCTATCTCTATTCAGAACAGCTTCATTTTAAGGCATCTGGATATCTAAATATAGGGTGTAATTTCCTAAGATAGTCCTGGTGTTGTGTGCTCACCCACAGTGGAATCAGCCCTTGGAAACTGTAAGTGACAGCTAGAATAAGTCTTTTAATCCTAACACAGTACTGAAGAATGCGACCACATTTACTAGTTAGAAACTAGCCTTCCCCCACGTAGGGGTCCTGCTCAAGACATCAGCAGAAGACAGGGACTCAACCTGTAGCCCTTCCCCAAGTAAAGCTCGCTCTATCTGTACAGCCATCGTGGGACACCCACTGAAGAGCCTTCCATACACATGATTAGAAAGCCTACTCTAAAGGCCTCCCCTCCTTTTTGCTTTTACGATTTAGATCTTCAGCCATCATCTCAGTTCATCTGTTAGAAAACATGACCCTTAATGCCTCTCAAGCTGATACAGAAAGCATTTATATTTGCGCTGCAGCATAACTGCTGGAGTGTCCAAAGTGTGCCTGTAGAAATCCATTCATATTTCTTATTTTAACAGTCTGTAATTTGAGTGTTTTTTCTCTCAAGTGCTTTCAAATTATGTCAATTTCTAGAAATTAGAGTCTAGGGTAAGTACTGTTCATTAACAGATATACAGTGGATTTCTTTTTAAGTTGGAATAAGGTATATATTTGAACTGATTGCTCATTGCCTGAAAGAGCTATTCAGCTGGCCATAAAAATTGTGGTTTTGATATGGGAATGTTCCTGTGGCATTGTTTTACATAGCAGTGGCTGAATCTGAAATCTTAGAATCTTTTTGGACACTTCAACTGTGATGTGGTTTGAACTGGAGTACCCAAGGCTCTCTTTGGTTCCCTACCAAGGGAGAAGCAAAATATTATTGCATGTTTTTGATGTCCAAAGAAGTCTATATTACTTTCTCTACAGGATCATCTTGCTGTGTTACAGGTACACTTTCTTCCTGGTAAGTAATGAATAATTGATATTTCTGCTGCAGGAGACAAAGGAATTAAAGGAGTCAAGCTTATAATCTTGAACTTGGTCTAAATCACTCACTGGAAAATGTTTCTGTTTGTGTACAGAGTGGTAACTAAGTTGGTAAAAGTCTCTTATTGATCCAGTGTTTCATATACTGCCTCAAACTAGAATCATGGGAATAACCCAAAACCTCCTTAGCTTCAGGCAATGCAGCTTAGAAATTTGGTATGGAAAAAAACCATTGTGAGTGCTGGGTCCCATACACCACCCAAGTGTACTTAAAATAAGTAAAAGTTCTTGAAAAATATAGATGAAATGGGGATGTATTACAAAAGGAAGTTTATGCACGTGGGTGGATTATTGCATTCCTTACAAAATAATGATGCCTCCTGATAGAAGAAAGATATTAGTGAAGTTATCCACTCATGTAAATAACCATGAAACTAGAGAACCAGAACTAGAGGAACACTGAGTAAATACACATAACAAAATACTCTGGATTTCATTATTTAATTCTTTTGATAAGTAGATATCTTGCTGATTTGGGGAGACTGATGTGGGACAATTGCTGCTGCAGATTAGGTTCACAAGGCACAGAGCACTTTGCAGACCATCTTATTTACTACTAATTGTTTTAAAAATTAGCTTAATTTCAGGTAGTGGGGAAGTTCAAGTTTACTAGGTTTCATCTCACATATAGTTGGAGCTTTATATTGAAGGAATTTCTGATGTATACTTTTTGCTGAGTTTTTACATTTACAATGAATCAGATATTTTTTTGCAGCTGTTGCTCATGCATGATTAAAAAGGATAATTTGAGCTTTTTAGAGTACACTGTGAAAAACATGGAACTGCTAAACTCCATTTCTGACTGTTCTTAGTTGAATTGAGGCAAAGTTTCTCTTGGAGTTTTGCTTGAGTGAGTGCTATAGGATTTGGCCTAGTTTTGCCTGTCTTCAGTAAAAACAACAGAGCAACTGGTCTGTTCTTTGCCTGTCACAACACAAACGGTCCCTTGAAACAAAGACACACTGTCAGCTTCAGTACGGTGTATGAATGAGGATTGGCTGTAACCCAGCTTAGTCAAGAACATTATAAAAAGAAAATTGCCAATAGATGGAGAAAAAGGATAGACTTAAGAATGAAAAGGTTCTGTGGTTTAAAAATAGGTTAGGTCCTAGGTGACTATTTTTAAAAAGCTGTAACAGTAATACTTTAAAAACTAAAATTGCTCTACTGTGCAACTTTTGCTTTATTCTGACAGAATGGTGGTGTGTTGAATTTCAAGGCTGACCCTGGAAAGCATCTTAGGTGGCAAAGCAAAGATCAAGGCCAATGTCAAATTCTTCTAATTTATATCTCTCCAACCCTTTCAGAGTCTGGAGGCAGGATGAAGTCTGACTGGATTTAAGGTAATAGATTCCCGCACATGTCTTATGAAGAAATTTTCTTGGAACTAAGATGATCACAGAGGAAAAATCCCTTATTCTTGTTGGCTTAGTGCAAAATGTGCATATGTGAAGTGTAACTGGCAAGGCTTTTCAAAATCTCATTTCAGACTGATACTCATGGCTGTGGCAGGTATCCTTAAACAGTGAAACTGCTATCAGCAAATGACCCTCTTCTCCAAGATCACAAGAATGCAACTGCGCTGTGCTGAAAGAAGGAAGTGAGGTATTTCACTTAAAGACAGAATGAAAGCTGGAACTGGTTTCATATTTTCCCCCCATGTTTTCTTTTCCACTCTCAGTCGTATCTGTATGGCTGATGGTTAACAGGGTGCTTTGCTTCTATGTGAGGAAGCATTTGTTATTGCTTGCTCACTATTTTCCATAGCAATGTGTCTCTGTTTAAGATCCAGTGGAGATGAGCAAACAGAAAAGCCTTTAAGAAGCAGTTTGTAAAAGAAGCTAAATTAAACTTAACTCTTTCAGTTTAACTGCACAGTCAGTATTTATTCTGATATTAAAAAATGTCCTGTCAAGGGCCAGAGTGCTCTCAATCTTTAAGCTCAAGAATGAACATTCTGGGTCAGATCCACTGTCTCCTAAGCACAGAAAGCCATCTCTGCCAGCACAGGGTAGTAGACTCATACAGAAGAACACAAAAGCAGGAAAGGCATAACATGATGCCCTACTATACTCTTTTCCTCCTTTCCTCCTCATCTTCCTTCAAGCTACAACTGACAAACTATTTTGCCTAAAAGAGGTGTCTGTATTTTTAAATGCAAATGTGTACAAAGCAGTTAGATTGCAAATAATTTTATCCTTTACTTACTCTACTAATGACAAGAGACAAATTACAGTCTTTCTTTGGTTACAAACTGCCCTCATGGAGCATGTAAGAAAAAAACAGGCACAAATCTAAGACTGGAATCAGAGACTATTCAAAAGGTCCAAATAATTTACTGAGCCTTTTAAGACCACAAAATTAATATAAAGTACATAGCATTGAAACATCTATATTGAAGACACCATCTAATTTCCAAATAATTAGAAGATCAAGTGAGTTGTAAATTAAAGCTCATGTCAGGCTGCAAAAGATGCAGTATCCCAGAGACATACACAGCACATGGGTAAGGATACACACAACAAATGGTTTGTGCCCCTGCCTGTAAACTGAAGTAGGTACGGGACTTGGTGCACAGGTTTTCCAGCAACATTTGGTAGAAACAGCAGCCATTTACAGCCTACATTTCTTTGGAATCCTTTTCCCCACCACATACTTTACCTATTTGGTGACAGCAATAGTAGTTGACAACTCGAGACAGGTAAAGAGCACTACCTACACAGCATTTTCCTGCAACAGGTTTGGAATGCAGCAGACCATTCTCCAGCACTGCCAAGTCTCAGAACTTTTATTGTAAGACCTTCCATATATGAAGGGTGCTTCCAGCCCTATGTCCCAGTCATTTCCTATATTGTATTAACTGCACTTTTACCTTCCTTTCCCTCATGTTTATGTCTGTCATGACTGCAGAGAAAAATCTTGAAAACACATACACTAGAGCCTGAGAACGTCACAAATAAAAATAATTACCATTCCTTAGCTCCCATGATTACCAACCCAACCCAGCTTGCATGAGCCTTGTTCACGGAGGCCTGCCAACACCTCAGAGGGCTATGACAGCCCTCACTCTCCATCAGCCTGGTCTTTTTCTTCACAGTCTGTCCAGACAAGGGTGCCGTCACTACTTGGAAAACAGAAAATGTTCTAAAGTATTCATGTTCTCACTCTTCAATTTAGAAAAGTAAAAAATTGCTTTGAAATAACATTTATGATAAATGTTAGCTAATCTCTGATTGCTCACAAGCTGCTCCTGGATTTATAATGTTAATTTTTCATTAAGAGAGATAGATTTGAATTTCAAGTATGATGGTCTGGTATTTCTACTTTTAAAAATCATTACAAAAACATACAGAGGTGGTTTGCAAATACCAGTGAAATGTGCACTGGGAGAGCAGCAGTACTCTGCAGCAAAGGGCACTGAGTACATTAGGATCTGAGGAAGGGTAACAACTTCAGTCCATAAATAACACCCTATCTTTTTCTCAACTGGCATGAGAACTCTATTCTCTCTCATTTCTGGTTTTAGTCAAGTTTATTTTCATGGTTTGTCTCACCACTAGGCCCACAGAGCTGAATAGCGGCCATTTTATACATGACTTAGAGCTACTGTACTGTATCAAAGTATTTATGTAGGATATTATAATTAGTATTTTTTCCTCTGCTGCAACAAAAATGTGGTTATAGACAGTTTTAAATATACCCAGTGATTTATGAAAATATCAAATGACAGTGAATGATAATATAGGTTTTTTACCTCAAAGTCATTAGGTTCGTGGAAACAACAGACTGACCCAAAACAAGTAGTAGCACACAAAAGAAAGTAGGGATGAAATGAAAAATGCCTAGGAATGTACATCTTCAATTTGAGCATGCAATAGCAACAGAACAAAAGCAAGAAGATCCACAGAATTCCACACTGCAATTTGTGTAAATAATTTCTATTTCCAAATCCAGTCTGGCAGTCTTTCTGTAATAGCTACATGTATAGCATGGAATGGTTTTGGAGTCGTTCATGTTATACAATTATGTGTTTCTTGTTCTAAGTCCTATTTTTTTACCCAGCAGGTCAATATGATAAACATAAGATAAAAATAACCACCTGAAGTGTGAATCAATTCCTGAAGTTCCTTTACCTGTGGCTGGAATCCATCATTAAAATCCAGACCCGTGGCCCAAGTCCCTCAGATCCGGTATGACATTAGGGCTGCCAGCTTTGCCACCCATGAGGCCTGAGCAACCTTCATGTCTCATGCGTCCTTTCACAGACCTGATGAACGATGAATGATCACCCATGGATGCAGCATGGCAATGGGCTCCTGTCTAGGCCCTCGGCTGGGCTGTGGGGGTGTCGGTGCCACACAGGCCATGCTGGAGCTCCTGGTGGCACACAGGCCGTGTCACAGCTCCTGGTGGCACGCAGGCCATGCTGGAGCTCCTGGTGGCACACAGGCCATGCTGGAGCTCCTGGTGCCACGCAGCCAGAGCTCCTGAGCCTGCTGAGACACCGGGGTGCCATGGTGGGACCTGGTGCTTCGGCCCCATGAGCCATGAGGTAGCTGTGCCTCAGCAGCCACGCACTGAGGTGTGGGCAGGCAGTGCTCAAAAGCAAATGAAGGAAAGAATAGAAAATCAAATTAATAAGTAAAAAAAACCCGTCAAATCATTACAATATTCTTACTGCTGTGCCTGGGGCGGCTCCGGAGCTGCCTCTGCTTCACCTCGGGAAGGGGCGAGCGCTGCAACAGGGCCCTCACAGAAAGGGCAGGAGCCCTGAGGGACACCCTCGCCTCTCCCGATCTCCTTGCTTCACACAGCCCTGGCTTCTCCAGACTCCCGCCACGCCGCTGCCTTCTGGATCATCACAGGTCCTTCCATTTCAAGGTATTACATGTATTTTTTTACATTCTGATTAAAACTGAAGAGTATGGTTTCAAAAGAACAGCCGGTGGATCTATAGCTCGCTGCTGCCAAGGCAGGATTCACCTGCCTCCTCCCCACTTCTCACCAACATGCTGGTGCTGGCAATTGCCAGAGCTCTTCTAATGTGCCAACTCCATTAGCTAAATGGCAAAAAAAACCCACCTGAAAAACACACAATGAAAAATTAAATCATTCTCTGCCATTCCACAATTAAATTAGATCACAGCAGGGCCCAAGGTGTGCCAGAGCAGGTGTAAGAAAGGAGGTGTGCAGCCAACAACAGGACAAGTGGGAAGCGGGTGAAGAGATTGTCTCCTCACAGTTTATTGAATTTCAGTCTTTGTTTTATTTTAACTCTGAAACCATATCAGCCTGGCATTGTCAGGCCTTTCCCCTCAGTCACTGCTCTGTGCCAACCAAGTGCTGCAAGCATTTTGGAACCTGGCTCAAGCATCTCTCACTGTGTCTCTCCCTTCTCACAAGGGCTACCAACAATGAGCTTTCTCCTCTGTAAGACAAAAAGAAAAGTTCCTGGGACAGGAATTACTTTCATAATATTTAGGAACTGATTTTACAATTATGCTACAATGGCTTAAATGCAGCCTGAGCCTCTTTCATGAATGAAAACTATGTGAATGTGAATGTGAACCTGCCACAGTGCCTTGATGTGCATATCCCCAAGGTTTTGTTCTAAGAAAAATCCTTTTGGAGAGAAATGTTAGCTTCCCTTGTACAAGGCAACACACTGATAAAAATTTCTGTAACTTTTCTAATGTGGGATGTGAATATTTTTCTTTAAAATCACTCAAAAAACCATGAGGGAAACACTGTGCAGGAGAAAGCATTATAACCTGCATATGGATTAATCTAATACAGTGTTCATATTGGCAGAGTAGCAGAAAGCTCTTTTGGGTGTGATAAAATTTAGCAACTAATTCTGCCTATCTTTTTATGCCTTTCCTGGAAAATTGGAGAGAGCAAATACATTGCGTTTTAACTTTGCTCTTATCCTTCTTCCCACCCCACAGACAGAATGGATTTTATCAGGGCTAAAGGCAGATTGGAGAGTTTCTAGTAAAAAGGCATAGGGATAGCAGTGCTTGAAGTTTAAATCAGCAAATTTACAACAGGAAATAAAATACATTTTTAACACCAAGATATGTAACTACTGGAGCAGTTTACCACAGGCATGTAAAACTCAGCATGTTTTGCACTCCTAAAATTTCAGCTGGTTGTCTTTATAAAAAGATATTTTCTTCCAAAGTAACCATGGAAATTTTCAGGTCAGGTCAGGCCAGACCATTGTAACCATCCCTTTTTACCACAAACTATCCTCTGTACCAAACAAGCCACAGGCTGATTGCCTTGAATGACTATGAAAACCCCTATGTTTTCTAACAAGCTGACTTGAAAACTGAAGCTGGAGTGTGCATTCCGATTCCATTTTAGAGCAGATGTCTGAAGCAGCCTGCAGAAAACTGTGAATTTAGAAGAAATTCTGCAGCTGAGGCCAAATATATTTAGTTCACTTTACATGACTATGGATTTTGCAGAAAGTAATCAGCCCACAGTAATGCAAGTGCTATACAGTCATAAATCTTTTGCTTTCCAGTTTCATTTAGTATTGGCCACTTCCAAAGGAGCATTTGGAAATTTCTTTTTTGTCTGTTGGCAATTTCCCCAAAGAGCAAAGACAGAGATGTCATTGATTTTAATTTCACTAAGCATATTCATTTTAATTATCCACTCTCAATGTTACCCAAAAAAAGATAATCGAAACCTAAATTAAAAAGACCTGACAAGTGTCAAGTCCTATTACCAGCTGGCTTGAATAGCTGCACCTGATATGGGATATTTCTTTTTGTCTAATGTCCAGCTAGAAATAAGTGTTCAAAGGGAAAATTTGATAGAAGAGAAATAAGAAAATATAATAAGCTGCAAACATCAATATATCATGTAAAACTGTACAAGATCACTTAGATCACAGTAATGGAATTAAATCAATATTTTGGCATCACCTCTATGTATTTCAGGACTACAAGTTTTGCTATTTTCCAGACTCTTCCACCTTATAGCTGCCCATTAATTACCTTCATTTGTCAGCTGGCAGTACAAACAGGGTACAAATGTTTAGTCTGCTGCTTGTGTTAATATCTAGGAGCTGGAGTAGAGAGAAGGTTTCCAGAACTCTGCTGTACAATCACCCTATGAAATTTCTTAGCTCTGATGTTTGCTAGCAGTATTAGCATGTTTTGTTTTTCTTCAAATAAAGTAACAGATGAAAATTACTCAAGTCAATACTAGCTCGTTTGCATTCTTAACAAAACCATTTTAGTGCAGAGCAGTGATTCCGCCTCACCTCAGTATCAGTTTTAGATGTTCTAACTTACAAGGTGCATTTTAGCATGCAGATTTAGGGCCAGAATGATTTACACAGTGGAAGATTCGCGTAAACTGCCTTGTGTTCCCACCTCATGAATAACAGTGTAGGCAGAAATGGAGGTAAAAGCAGGTCCCTAAACCAGACTGCTCTGTTGGTCTTCTCAGGCAGTGAAGCAATGGCATATTGAGACAAGAAGCACATTGAATGTTACTGCTGTGCTCCCACCAAGGGAAACAAACTTGATCCTAGGCACTGGCTCCCTCAGTCACTTGGTGGGGCAGAGAGCAAACCAGAGTATAAACATGGATATGCACAAGAGCTTTCCATCAAGCCTGGCACTGGACCAGGGTTCCTCACTGCCATGTAAACCAGCCAGTGCAATGCATCATCAAAACTGGAGATAGCATATTGCGCCATTCCTTTTCCGAAGGACCCACTTATGAGCAGCAGACTCTTCAACATTGGGGGAAATCCTAGCAAAAGGCATCAGCAAGGACCCTGCTTCTAAACTTCTACTGACACTTTGTTAGGAGGTTCCTTCAGCCTGTTTGGTCACTCAGCCAGCACTGTAACCCCGTCAACATTCCTAGGACTAGAGCTTTTCTGTGAGCAGCATCATCAACTGCTTTTAGTGCTACTTCTTATTTTTACCAGCTGGAAGCTAACCAAATAGAAACAGGTGAGATTCAGCCCTGCTACTTAAAAGGCTTTCCCAGAGCATGACAGTGTGACTACTTTGATTTACACTTGCTTTGTCAGGCTCTTTTTACACTGCAGCTGCCAAAAAAGGAAAAAAAAAAAAACCAGAAAAAAAGAGGTGGGAATTCAATGACCTAGTAAATTTTTCCACATAAAAGCCAGTAGCAGAACTGGCATATTGACCTAGTTCCTCACGTTGCAGTATACTGGTATGGATGTAACAGGCAGAAATGCGAGGTACCCTGATCTTGCAATGTTTTACAAATGTCAGCTAGTATTAATATTTTCAGGACAGGTCTTGAAGTCAGGTCCAATAAAACTATAGGTCTTCACAGAAGAGAGAATGTAAATGGCCTTTGCTGTCTGTCCATGTGGAAGTACCTACTTCATCTCGTTTGTGACAACCCCTGAAGACAAGCAATAATGCCTGTTTACTTGTCTCTGCGCATTAAAGGAAAGTGATGAAGATTTCTGCCTTCAGCGTTGTTGCTTCTGGCTCTTGCGGAGGCAGCCGGCAGGTTTATACAGCTGAGCTTTCCTCATTCATTTTATACAGATTCTTTTTGTCAATATAAACACAGATCAAGGCTAAAATGTTTTACAAATGAAGCTAGAGACAAAAGAGGGCAGCTGGTCCCCAGAGGGAGGGTTCAAGCCTCCAGGTCAGACAGATGGAGAAATTTCCTTTTTGTGTCTCAAAGGTTGTTGCTAAGGAGACCAGTTTTGCCTCAGTGAGGCTGTGGGATGGTCTGGTTGACATATATGCAATATTTCTGCTACTAAGAAAAAAACAGAAGCACAAGCTGTGAAGGTCTTTATTGGGATGAAGGACAGAAAGCCACTTACAAGGGTCTTTTTAACTGCTGTACTTGTTCCTATTGACAAAAGTTGGTAACTTTACTATTTGTCTCCTTTCCTTTGCAGTCAACTTCATTTCAGATGAGAAGTACAGTGTTGCTGTGAATGCCAAGGAGATGAGACCTTACTACCAGCAGAAATCCAAGTTAAGCACAAGCTTTCCCAGGGATCAGCTCTCTAGATAGGCACAGTCCTTCCTTCACAAGTTCAGCAGGTAATCATTCCAAACTTAGTTCCATCTGTCTACTCTCTATCAGTATGCTTTTACAATAACAGGAGGTAGTGTAAATGAACATGAGCTTGTTTCCCCCAGATAGTGCTCCTGTGTTACTGAATAGTTTCAACAGAGCTTTTAAGTAGCAGAAGTATTTGGCTTGGTTTAGAGCTTAAAATTTCTATTTTTACATTTAACCTTCCAGCATTCCCAGTCTTGATTTTATCATTTCATGTTGACATTTGTATCAATAGATTTGACATTCACGTAAGTTGTGCAACTGAGGCTGCAGGACCTCTATTGTCCAATCTATTTTTTCCCTATGATGATCTTTCTATGAGATAAATTAATCTAGATCAACGTTTCCTAAAAAGAAAAATAGAAGAGTTTCCACTGCAGCACTATTGAGAATCAAAAGGTCATTAAAATCTGATATACTTTTAAAAGTTTTATTATTCTTACTGTTCTTATTAGAAGTGGACTGTTTCACCAAAATAGTTATGTGCAGGAAAGGCTGTTGGGTGTCCACCCAGCCCATATGTAAATACTGAGATGCTGAACACAGCTTCTAGAATAAGTTTGACTTGAATAAGCGTGCTCGTCTGCACTATGGAAATTCTGTCACACCTTGTATCAGTAAAACTAGTGTAGATAAGATTCCCCTAGCAATCTCCGGCTCATCTAGGAATAATAAACCATTAGCCCTTTCCCTGTTCCCTCAACCTAACTTTACAAAAGAGTTATACAACACCAAGGAAGGGCATGCAGGTTTTATCAATGAGTTTCATTCTCCTACCAGGTGAGGTGAGACTCCTTTCCCCACTAACAGTGGTGTGTTATTTCCTTCATTTGGCTTTGGTCCTTTACATTCAGACACACCTTTTGATCTTTAATTTTTAAAATATTCTCACCACCAGTGATGTAAAGTGGCTTACAATGTACACTTGAATAGCACAGATCTTCCACACTGAAGGAAAATGTAAGCATGTGAAGCAGGCAGATGGTAAAACAAGATCAAGGAACCTTAATAAAGTCTTTTCAGTTCAATTAAGCTCTTTTATTACACTAGAATAGACACATTTATTCTCAGTCTACAGGGAAGTAAAAGTAAAAATGGAATATGGCAAGATCATGTAGAGCCAATGTGTTTAATTTCAATGATTTTCTATTTATAATCCTTTTAATAGAGATTAACATAATTGATCTGAACAATCAATTAACTCAATTATACAAATATATGGATTTAAATTTTACATGTATTTACATCTATTTGCATCTATTTACTGATTATATTAGAGGAATATAAGCACTATTACCTTAGGATTACAATAGGTGTTTTTTGGTACCTTGATGGTCTTTTGCTTTGTACCTTTATGCTTGGAGGGAAGAAAACCTAAATATTAAAGATGTGCTAAGAAGGGTGTTGAATAGTGAAAAATTTGTCAGCACCAGCTACTATTGCTACAGCTGAGAAGGAGCAGGTTCCAAAGCAGGCAGGTGAGTGAGGGCTTGTGGCAGATGGAGAAAAGTAAGGCTTATTTAGTGTGGGGCTGGCGGTTTTCCTACGGTTCAGAACTGAAGAAAGAACACCTGGAAAAACTCTTTAAATGACCTAATGTGCCAGAATTTGCATGTCTTTTGTAAAACAAAAGGTAATTTTGTTGTTGTTGTTGCTGCTTTTTATTCTGGGGGGAGATATAATAATGTTCTGTAATACATTGTATTTTTATGGAGCATTGTTTCATAAAATCATCACCTCCTCAACGCTGAGCTAGTAGGAAAGAATGGATTTCATTGTAATGTCACTTGGATCTATCATCAATCAACTCTTGTTTCTTCTCACGTAATTACTCATCCCATCCTCAACTATTTATATCTTAGAAATACTTGGTTTATTCTTCCCACTCAGAAGGAATGCAACTGGAACAAATTGAAAACAAAAGGAAAAACCCGAAGTTGTTTCAAAATGAGTGAGCATGGAGTTATTCTTCTGAAAACACTTTTAGCTCTTGATAAATTATTAACACTTAAAAAAGAAAATGCCTAAATCATCAGAGTTTTAACTGCAGACTTTTTGTGCTGAACCTTTTTTTCTCCTTTTAAAGGTTTATAGAGAAAACATTGCTTTGTTCACAGTGCATTAATTCTTACTTCCTGTAGAAATAATTTTGGAAGGTGTCATGTTTTAAATAGGAGTTTCTGGTAACTTTTCTGCATTACTTCTTAGCTTGTGGGACTGAGCTTGTAGTCAGCAATATACAAAAGGGGCTACAATTCTTTCAAAGTTGATGTGTTTTACACTCTGAGTACATTGTTCAGTTTCTCTGGAGAACTTCTGCAATACATGAAGCTGGGGCTTCTAACATTCAACCAAAGTGAGTCATGAAGTTGCTTTGCATACATTTAAAGTTCCTAACACCTTCCCTGTTCATATATCCTAAATGTGTCGGGAACATTCTTTGCTAACAAAATAGGATTTCAGCTAAGCCATGGCAACTCTCAGCTGCTGAAGATCTCACATATTGCTATAATTCACCTTCTCTGTTATAATATTTGCTTTATAGCTATTAAAATCCACTACAATAAGCAATGTGCAGAATTTTTGGCTCTCCCAAAGAGGATTACAAATAGAAGCTGTGATATTATGTCTTATGGTTAACATCAAGGTCATCTGGGCCCCAGGAAAAACAAAGGAGTTTTGCCATTATTGTAAATACCAGTGAGTTTTCACCAGATTTGGCAACTTCATCTGCCTAGATACACTCAAGACAGGTTTTGTTCCCCCTTCACATTGACATGAAAAATGAGAAATTTTGTCAGGAAATGAGGATCTCTCAGAAAATGAGAGTCATATCCACACAATATGTTTACAGCCACTGTGGCTTCATCTCTGGCATGTTTCCATTTCCCCCAGTCCTGAGGAGGACCCTTTAGTGGTGGCTCAGCTCAGTCAGACTCCAGCCTTCCCAGACCTGTGGGACCTCACAACTCCTTGTCAATAAAGGATGAGACGGAAACTGAATAAAAGCTCTCTGAGATTTCTCACTCCCACAGATGTACAGGTGGGATGTAGCTCAGGTTCATCCTTTTACTTCATGACGATTTACTGGTGGCAACAGATTCCGTAACAGGCGAAAGCAGAGAAGAGACTGCTTTGCTGCTGCAGTCTGGGTCATGGTGCAGGAGGGTGTGCAGCAAGGCAGCATCTGTACTAGTAGCTGGTGGATAGTAGCCAGGTATTCAGGGTCTTCCTTTCAAATGCACAGCCCTCCAGCTTTCTATCAAAGTAAAATCAACCACCACTTTGAGAACAGGCAGCTGGAAATGAGGGGGACACAAACATGGCCTTGTAGCAAGGAGAGGGAAATGCTGTGGAAACACATCTAATTCACACAAACACTCAACAACTTTTAGGTCCTTTCAAGCATATCAGTGCCAGTAGGTTTCCAGGCAATGTCTCCTTAGGCCTGAGGCTTGACTTCCCTTTCAGAAGTAGGTCTGATCACAGAAATCTGCAAGTTCAGGAGTTCAGGAACAGCCAGGCAGAAATAAAACCACAGCAGTTACTGTTGCTCCTAACTGGTTCACTACATGACACACTTTCTATCTTGCCACAAAAGTCAGCAGTAGCATCACAGTTCACTCCTTTGCAGTTCATAGAGGCTTCTCACTTCATGCAGGATATAGGAAATCAATAATGCTCATCAAGGTCCAAGGCTCCAGCAGGCTCTTCCAGTGCAAATTGGGAAGTCCAAATACTGGTGAAATCTCTTTTAGGAAATTGCACAGTCATCTGTGTACAGGAAGGATGAACTTAAACTGGAATGTTTGCAGAAAAGAGCTGAAAGGATCGTTAAGGAATGAAAGGGCTTTTAAGAGATAGAAATAGAGCAGCTTGTTTAGTCTAGCAAAACTAAGATCAAGGGAGAAAATGAAAACTGATGACAAATACACTAGTGAAGAGGGGTAAACACTAGGAGAAAAAGCTATTTAGGGTAAAAGACAGCACTGGCACAAGGGGAGAAACTGACCCTTAACGATTTTAGAATGGAAAAACCAGAAAGCTTCTACAAGAGTGAAATGCTGGAGCTATGACAGCAGCAGTGGAAACAAAGGGTTTAAGATGGCGTTTGACCTTGCTATGAAAGGGTCTATAACACGGGACTTGACTTTATTGCAGTTTTATCTTTTTAAGACCTAGTCTACAAACAAACATGTACTGAAGTAACTCCAGCAGTGAGCAGAACCTTCACACAGGAGATGAGTTCCACAATAGCAATGAAATGAGTCCAGGCTCCCTTGTGAACAAGAAAAAAATGGACTTGGCTTTACTGCATTTGGAATTTGTTTATTGTAGGACTAAGGAAAAGCTTCAGGTCTCACTGCATTAATAACTAAATACAAAACTGATTTGCTTGATTTCCTACAGTAAGCATTATAGGCACATAGGTTCTGATTTTAATAACCTTTTTGTTATTTCTACAACTGAGGAGAGAGAGAGTGGGGGGAAATGTTAGCTGGAGTTTTTATAGTTGTTGTAAAGTGTTAATTTAAAATTTTTTTTGAGAAATATATGCAGGTATCTACCTCTAATGAAGGATTTGTCACCATTTTCTCAGAGCAGTTTCTCCTAGGACATGTGTTCTTAGATATCTTAGGAATGTAGAAAAATTTCAAAGCTACACTGTTTTGCAGTGCTGTATTAATAAATAACTAGGCAAAATGACTTTACTGTTCCACATGAGCAGGCTCATGGCTGTTCCTAGAATAGTCATTCTGTTATTCTACATTCAGAGACTATCTTAAGCTTCTCTCATGGCCTAGTATTCTCATGCTATTGATGAAATTCCTTCCAACCCTCTAAGTCAGAATAGATAAAAACAGTCTTTTAAGATAGTGTCTCTGTCCTGTTCTGTTGCAGATCCAGAGGTGTCTGCTTGGCTGCCACATTTCTATGCAACATAATGAGGCCTTGCTTGGGTCTGTCGCTTTTCTTAAAATGACTGGCTCTTCACGAATCTTAAACAGACAGAAGCAATGCATTAGAGCCACATCTCTTTATGTTTAGGTTTAGATTTACTGGTTTTAAATTCCTTGTTATATTTTGTCTGATCAGAAAGAAGAAACTGTTCATCTCGTGCAGTAAGTGATTGTAGGCAGACTGCAAAAATATCAGTTACTCTCTTTCGGTGTATTCAGCTAATGGGTAATCTTACCCAAAGATCTAAACTATTTATTTATAAAACACAATTCAAAAATGATCTCTGGTGTAAACCACTTACTGAAGGAAGGATTTGGGCCAGTTGGATCCAGTGCTGCCTAGAAGAGAAGGGGAAAACAATCCTATAAATGGATGAGATTAAGAAGACTTATGAGATCATCTTGAAATTTCCCCAAGATAAACATGAGGAATAAATTACCAGAGAAAACAAGTGGTGATTATCTATGCAGTCAAGAGATACCTGATTCTTTCGGAAGTACACTGAATGATGTTATTCCAGAGTAGGTTCCTGTCATGGTTAACTTTGAGATCCATGGTCTAAACTGGGCCAAGTGGGAAACTTCAAAGGCCATCTATGTATTACTGGAAACATATCTGTGAATTCTGTGAAGATTTCTCAACACAGTGTTCATTTCTGCAACCATTCCTGGTGCTCTAGACTGCTCAAGGGGCGGTGGCCAGAAGAAATACATGCTTAGTCTTTTACTATGGCCTTGACACAAGGAACTGGAGGAGAGAGGAAAGGGCCAACCCAGAATCACCAGAGCATTATAAACTCATATAGCTTCCCAAAGAGAGCTCTATTTCTGGTTGCATTCTGACAGCTACTCAGACATATAGATAATATGTATTGAAACGTTAATTCTTCCTTCATTCTACAGGAGCTAAATGCAATTTCACTGTAAAAATGAGTTGACAGATAGTCAAAAGAAAATTCACAGAGCACCATGGATTCAGCTTATCCTCAGGCCATGTCAACAGTTTTCAGTTTGTCAAACACTTTTACAGTGGAGAAGTCCTAATTTACTCAAGCTTAACTGGTACTGCAAGAATCCCTCAGAAGTGTAAATTGTTACAGCTTTATGGATGGATTTGATCTATTTAATTGCTTCTTTTTTCCTTTTCCTCATCAAGTCTGGACATCACTGAGTTTTATAGAATGTATGTGAAATGTTACTTAAAACAACAACTTACATTGTGGGGAGAAGGAAACCAGAAAAATGATTTCATATTTTGCTTTTCAAAGTGTTCTTTGGCAGCTTAAGTTATGAACTCTTGGTTTATTCAGTTAGAATGTCTAAGGGTATTTCCCAGTAACACAGCTTTCTAAATATGGAAAAAGCTTCTTATCTTTTTTAACTCTCCTATACACACAGTTGTAACTAGAAAACACTAACTGGACAAGAAAGCACATTCAAATACACGTAGATTTAATCAGGAGATGTGATTAAATAGATTATCGGATGAATTTTAGAAAGAAAATGTTGAAGTTCAATATTTCAGATTGGGTGTCTTCCCTACTTTGACTCCTTCGTGTGCTGATGTTTTGCATAAAAAATAAACAAACAAAGCTGGCTGACCTGAAAAGCAGAGACATATCAACTAATAACTGTAATATAAATTTAATGCTGGTAGAAACTATAATGGAACAAGCAGGTATAGAATACCAATAAGTGTGTATGTTCACCTCCCCTGAATGAAGACTAGTGGAAGTTTGCCTTGCCAATAGATTTACCCCTAAAAGGAAACAGTTCACAGGATCCAAAAAATAGCCATGCACAAGCCCAATTGCACATATCTCTGCCTGACAGTGATGAACTTTTTATGAGATAGTTTAAATTACATCTTTGAGACATTTCCTAAAAAGGAAGAGATAGAATTGTCCACAGCAGATTAAAAGATGTGTTAAGAAACAATGAACAAACAGTCCAAAATTGGACTCTGTAGTATTTAAATTCATTTGCACTTAGCACACATCTGAATATCAAAACAGTAAGTCAAGTTCAGCATCAATTTATACTTTGCCTGGCTTCCTAGACTTTTGTGTGGGTTACAACAGAGTACACAATTAGACTAACTTTCTAAAGAAATGCAATTTTGAAATCTCAGTATGGATTCACATATGTATGGGACCCTGGAGAACTTTTGGAAACATTGGCTTGTTTCAATCGGAGTGAAAATAAGCAGCTACACAGCAGAGCGAGACCTTCCCAGCATGCCTATACTCTCCTAGTGCAGAAAAGGGTGTATCATGAAAGGAGCCCTTTTTAGACATGAGAGAATTTACACAGGATTCTGTTCTTTGGGAACAAAACCAGGATTTTCTGTTCCCAAAGACATAAAAGCTCTTAAAAACCCAAATGCATTAGCCATGCCTGTTTATTTGTATGAGTGTGCCATACTTATGTCTTAAAATGAATATAATGTTATAGATTGGATTTTATTCTGTACCAGAAAAAGCTCCACTGTCCAGTGGGACAGCCACTAATTCATGATCTTTTCTCAGATTTGCCCACTGGGCATGATGCATCTTCCAACATGTCAAGGGCTAAATGGCTGCAATATGATGTAGTAAAGAAGCTTTCAGAAGGCACCTTGCAAATACAAGTTAACAGTGGAGAGGGGACAATTTTTAAAATCCATATTCCATTTTTAGAACTATAAGAGGAGCCCTACAAATGGAGAAGTGTGTAGTTCCACAGATGGCAAGGCACAGTGGGCACACTTTCATGTGCAACACTTTACGAGGTGCACAGTTGAAGAGGCAAACCCCACAATTCCAGCAGGGGAAAGCTTTAGGACTGTGCACAAACTGGTGTGCTCTTGGGCTTCTGTCTATGGGGTATGCCTGGGCAACATCCTGTTTGAAACCAGGGCCAACATTTATTTTCCACTCCTGTGCTCAGTTTTCAGTAGAAGAAACAAAACATATGTGGCAGAGGGGAGTTTAGCATTCTTTAGCTTTGTCGTGATGCTCTTCCATTGAGGGCTCTTCCATGCGCACTGTCTCTGTTGCTCAATGCCAACAGAGTCTGAACAAATTTCTAAATTAAGTGGAAATGCCTACAGGGTTTTAAGTCGGTTAAGGGCACTAGGACTTCATTAGCAATGCTACAGCCTCCTACAGGTTATGGGGCAGCTATGTCAGAGCCAATTCTTTGTTGCATGAAGTGCAAAGTAATCCCCTTTCTATATGACTGTCTCTCATCTTGATGAAATGATTTGGTGAAAGGATGCCACCCCACATGCAAACTACTTACAGTTTCCCTCTTTTCATTCAATAACTGTAGGAAAGGAAAATACCTTCTGGTTACTCCCACATCAGGGAGCAATCCACAATACTGACAAGATAAATATTTTTCATGATGCAGCAGTAATTAAGGATGTCTGTTTCTCTTGCTGGCTTGCTTTAGGAATAGTTTCAGATACTGTGTGGCTCCAGGATAGTTTAAGATTACAAATACCATTAGGGTAGAGTGTCCCATGCCTCACATAGAATGACTTAACCAGAGAGCCATTTCACGGTGGTCTGATTACACCTGTTCACACTTAACTGATTTTGCACAAATTTGACCTCTGCTAAGGTGTCATGGTGCAGTGAATATCCTCTCTGTTGCTGGCCATGTGTTGTATTACTTCTTGAACTGTGATGACAGCCAGGTTATTCTAACTGCTCTCCAGATGTAGGATGGGATAGTCCTAGTTCCCCACCACAGTTCCAAAAAGACAAACAATAATAGTCAAACAAATAAGTTAAACACCTTGTAATTCTTGAATATTAGATTTCCTGAAGCCATCACTAACTTATTTTGCCCTCTTTTCCAAGTTATGCAAGTTGATTATTTTTCAAACTGCGAGCAAAGCCTAGATTTTTTTTTCCTTTAAATTATACAGTTTTTCATGTGAGTTTAGAGAAAATGTGAAGGTGTTTATCATCGAAATCTTATACAGTCTGTTAAACAAAGGTATTTATGATACCATGTTGTATACAGTCTAGAAAAGCACTGCAGTTCTATATAACAGCACCCAGATACCCCAGCTATCCAGTACTCTTTAGGTACCCCAGCTAATGCTCTTTGGCTAAGTGTTGTGCTCCAAGCATTTTACCTGTAAATAGTTTCACTTAATGCGACAGAATTTCACTGAGTTAGAAGCCCAGTGTTATCTTTCTTATTCTGGTGATGTCAGTCTCAGCTGTGAAGGGATTAATTTGCCCAAACTCATGGCACAGACCAAGTCTGTGCTAGGGCCAAGAGAGCCTAGAAGTTGAGGTTAATGCTGTAGTCAGAGAAATCTTCCTCTTTCCCTTTGTTCTTTCCTTAGCCTGGTTGTCTGCCCTGCAGTGCCAGGGGAAACTTCCTTCAGTGTGCCAGTGCAAACACAACTATCAGCGCTGGAAAGCACATTACTTTCAGTATGAGAAATAGTATTCCTCACTTCTTTAGTGTGGCTGGGACCTCCACAACTCTGTCACAGGGTACAGGGCCCACTATAGAATCCTAGTTAAAATTTAGCATATTTGAGGCTTACAGTCAAATAATTTCATATGTCAAATGCAATGAAAGCTCTTAGAACCCTGTAGATACAGAAGGTAAACCTTTACAGTTGGTTTGTTAATTTGGTCTCTCCATCTGTGTTTTTCTAGTGAGAGCATTTTGGACAATGTAGCAAGTGATTTAAAGCTTTTCTGAATTCAGAAAATATTTGATGATTAAACAGAAGTACATGAACTATGAACTGCAGATATGCGCATCTGCCAGGAGAGGAAATAGAAATATTTTGATTAAGTATATTCCCACTATTTTTCTACCAGATGAAATGTAGTAGAAATTAAGGTGGAGAAACAGCGAATATATCTCCTATGTGATATATTCATATTCCTTTATGAAATAAAATTAAATTCCTCTGTACCTCAGCACAGTGCTTCAGCAGAAAGGAATAGGTGGAAGCCCTGAGAGACAGATAACATGCTACAGTATCACTCAGAAGTTGAAAGTGTTGGGTAGCACTCTGTTTCCTATGAAGAAAATAAATATTAGGAAATGAACCATACAGTTATTACATTATAAAATAGATGTCAGGGATATGTGGTTGGGACTCCAAGCATTTAAAATTATTTCTTTTGATTCTGATATTGCTTTTAGACAGGTTTCTAAAGAGCCTGGCATAAATGTTTTCAGTTATGGAAATGTTTTTCCTTCCAGTTGTCTAAACATAGTGGCTGTGAGCATGTTTCATATTCTTAGCATACATTTTTCTTTTTAGGTGTGCACTGTATCTGTAGGCAGCTAATGAGTAACCTAGAGGTCATCCTATGCTATAATATAGAATGCATTTTTAGTCCATGCAGATCACAACCTGTTGGAGATTTGAAGATTAGGTTGGAGTGCAAAGACCATGAGATGGTCAAATTCTGGATCTTGAGAGGAGGGAGACAGGCAAAAGCAAGATCACAACCCTAAACTTTAGAAGAGCAGACTCTAACCTGTCAGAGATACACTCAGAAGAAACCCAGAGGATACAATTTAGGAGAGAAGAGGGATCCAGGAGCGATGTTTTATTTTCAAGGACCATCTCCTCCAAGCTCAAGAAAGGTGACTTTCCCGAGAGTGAATCTTGAAGGACTTGTGATGGTTCTTTATTGGGTCTAGATCTTCAGGATATATGCTTGGCACAATTCTTTCCATTCCTAGTGATGGGCCCATTCCTGGGTGTCTCCTCCCACAAGTCCCCACTAATCTGACTCCAGCTGCTATTCCAAAGATGCTCCCGAGGACTAACTGACGGTGAGTAGTTTCCACTATGGCTGTTGGTGGCTCTGGGTTGCGTCTGGACCTTCCATCAGGTGCAACTGAGCTGACAGTATATATGGAGAAGTCTGGCAAAAAAGCAAGGAAAGGCCCAGGCCCACTGGCCTTTCACAAGAGCATGAGACCATCTTATAGTGTAATGTAACAATATATGTGGAATATCTGGGGACTCTGACCTCAGAGCGCTTACAGCTGAAAGGACGCCACAAGGGACTGGTGAAAAATCTACTTGGCTAATTGCTGACATATGGTACCTAACTTGGTGTGAATTTTACCTTTCCAATACGTGGATGCAACTTTCTTCTGGAGTAGTACTGTTGTCCAGCACTTTGTCTGTTAAGACTGCAGCATTTTTTAGTAGGGCAGTTAAGTGCCCTGGAATAGCAATTGCAATTTGCTAAGTGAGCTAAAGGCTCAAAAGACTTTTCTTTGATCGATGGTTCCATCCTACACAGCTAACAGCAAATGGCCCAAGGCTCTTTCATTTGTACTGAACCAAAATCTAATTGTGTGTCAGATGGCTTTTGTGACTATTTCTGACTCACTGAAGATAAAATTAAACTTCATCTCCAGATCAAAAGGATTACCCACAAAATTCTGCCAGAGGTTGTCAGGGTTCTTAAGTCAGATCCCACCGCATCCACTGGCTCAGGAGGCCCATTGCATCTCAGCTCAAGGCCTTCAGTCCCTGCCCCACTAATGTCTGGTCTCCACCCCTACCATGGCTCGTGTTTCACCCTGACAGGAGGTTCTAACAGAAGAAAAGTTCCTAAATATGTGATTATCTAAAGAAGCAAAGGAAACAGCACAAGCTAGAAGTCACCCACCCACAAACCTGAAGTCCTAGTTGCTCTGAGGACAAGCTAAAAATATCTTAGGCAATGAGGAAGATAAATAGCTTGAACAATGTGTAGGGTCGTACTACAAGGTACCCACGAAAAAGAACATTATCTCTGCTGTAAATACTCTGGGAAATTTATTTCTCTCTGGGAATACCCTGGTATAAATTTGAATTTGTGATTTTATTGGAGCAATGTTAATTTATACTAGGAGACAATCAGTCCATTTATAATTGTTATAGGGGAGAAAATAACTTATTCAAAAGTAAACAGAAAGCATTAGGAACTTCCTTGATTTTCTAGAACTTGTAAAATGCTAATTAGAGAGAAGCAGTTAGTAATGGTTCCAGTCTTACATTTGGAGTCAGGAGACCTCTTTAAAAACACATAAAACGAAAGCGTTATAGGAAACAGATGTATTGCCATACTTTGTATTCATAGGGAAAAGCAAATAGATGCAAGCAGACCAGCTGGGTCACTAATTTATTTAATTTACAACAACTGCTTCTTTCTCTCCCTGGAATAAAGTCCACTGTGTCTCTTAGCTTCTTCTTGCATCATTCAAACTCTCTTTGGTCTCACTATGCCAGATCTAGCACCCTCTCTGCTAGGCTTGCATCTGCCTTATTTACATTAGACATCTCAAACAGCTGCTTCCGATTCTGGTCATGAATGACATCCTCAAAAAGGCAGACACTCTAGCTGTCTCTTCTCTCGTTAATTTTAGCAAGAAGGAAAAAGAATTGAGCCAGTATCTCCATGCTTTTCTGAAACTTGGCCTTGATCTGTTCCTGTTGTTGAGAATTTCCTACACAAATTAGGTAACATCCTTCAGCTCTAACCTTCTTAACTAGCTTCCTTGTTAACACCAAAAAATGCAAAAAGGAAAAAGAACTAAAAAGTAAAATCATCCTTAAACGAGGTTTTGACTGGTTTATGACTGCCTTTGGATTTATTTTTTTAGATTTTCTTCCCTTTTCTGTCCTGTTCACATAATGTACAGTTATTTATACCTATTTGGCAGTAAATTCAGATGATGCTGTCCTGTGCACACTTCGTATTGTTGTGGATTAACAGGTGAAATGAAATAGATACATTCAGTACACTGAAGTTTCAAGAGAATGAATTCAAGTTCAGGGGTTCTGCTAGCCTCCTTGTCAAGCTGCTTTCCATCCTTTAGCTGAGATCTAGTTGGGAGACTTGTTTTGCTTCTCAGTGTCTGGGTTTGGTCTTCCTTAGAAACAGAGAGAGATCCCTGTGGGGTTGTGTACTTCCCAGCATTTTACCGGCTCTCTACCTCCCCCTGACACCCTCAGCCCAATACTGATCACCTCACGCTGGCTGGGGAACAGGGACAGGAGTTCAAAGGGTCTTGATTTGGATGATTATTGGACTTCCAGGTATTTTTTTCTATTGTATTGTGTATAGCTCAGCTTGCAGGACTGTACAGATGTGAAACTTAGCAAATATTTATGCAGGAAGTAGGCATATGCCTCAGCTTTCTTCTTCAGCACCTTTAGATTACCTCTCTAGGCCTCCACTGTAGCTCTGCAGTTAGAGGTGATGGGAAAGTACTTTCTGACATACTGAAAGGCTTTGTGAAGCATCTGTGGAACTTTCTGTGCAGTGCTACAGTTAGCACACTTTTCCCACAGACATCGGAAACTGATGCAACATCCAAGGCAACTTGCAGATCTCTCTCTCTCACTGCATATATATATAGAGAGATATATAGACCCAATTGATGCAATAACCACAAGGCCAACTTGCAGCGGGATATTGGTTTTCAGGAAACTAACATGTAACTCCTCCTTGGAAAGTCTAATTTCATTTAAGAACTTCACTGAGGCTTCAGGATGGCAGAATTTTTCACTTTTTTTTCAAATTTAGATTTTGACAGATGAGGTGCCAGATTGGATTACACAAAGCAGTATTTTACAGAACACCATGTCAGAACAGAAGGTGGGCATATTTCAACTTCGCAGCTTCTAGGTCTTTACATGCAAGACCGAGGAGATCTGAACAATTCAGGGATCCAGCTTCTTAGGGAAGTAACAAAAAAGCTTTAAAGAAATATGAAATCTGCTTTGCCAGGGCATAAGTCCTGTTCTTGACATGAGGAAAGGTTCTCCTCCACAACACAGTAGATTTTTGCCTGGAGCAATGGCTATTATTTTAGTTCAGACCACCCACCCTCATCATAAGACTTAAGGATTTACAAATTTAGAAGAGCAATGACATAGGATAACACAGACCAAAAAATCCTGCAGAAGTGGGACACTTTTCAGCAGCTTAAGCCAGGAAATAAAGCATAAAACAGGACAAAGCAAAAATTACATGACTACAACAGCTGCTAATAGAACCTGGCTTTGCTTTCTAGAGAATACTTTCTTGGAAAGCCCTACAAGATAATGACTTTCCATTCAGCAAATACTTCAATGTTCTAATCATGGTATTTGAAGCTGGTTTACACAGAAAATGTCCAATTCCATATTTCACCCAAACTTCCCCTATGCTAATGAGTGACATATTTTTCCAGTGAAAGTTTTGGCCTAAATTCTCCTTAGGTTCTAAATCCCCAGGTCCCATAAGAAATGTGGCCAAGCAGAACTTTGAACCTGCTTTCTAAAACAGAAAAAACACTACAGTCATCACCATTCTTCTTGGATTATGAATGCATTGGAAATTTGATACAGGCTTACACACAGAGAATAGGAAGTTAAAGGCAATTAAACATTATCTTAAAAATAAACACCGTTCTTGGGCATTCTACATCTCATTTCCTCAGTTAAAGGAATACTATGGGAGACTGTGCATTAATGAGACATACAGTTACAATAATAGATGTGTTTAACAGGGTAAAGACTGTGTTCCTAAAACATGCTGAAGGAACATTATTTGGCATTGAACCCCTAGAAATTTCAAGCGTAAATATAATATGTACTATATAATCCATGACTTTCATGTTCTTACAGGAAGATACAGATAAATACAGTTATCTAATGAAGAACAGTCTACAAACTGTGTTGGGATTTTACCTAAAGACTTCAGTGAAAGCTACTGGAACTCTGCCACCAAATTCACAGGGCCCCAAGTATTACTCCCCTATCTCCCATTACTTTAAATCGGTATATATATCCCAGAGGGTCCTATCTGCTTGGAGTTGGCCCTTAAAACCTCAGGAAGTAAACTGGAGAAATCAATGAATGGAGTTACAATTGATTTGCCCCTTGGTCTCATATTTCTGCAACTAGTCTGTTTCCTTATAGCAGAAACCAAAACTATGTGCTTTGGTGAGGCTGTGTAGTGAATCACAAAGACATAGCAATTTAAAGGGGTTTTTATTGTATTGCACAAGGTATTTATGCAATCCATGTACGTACTGTATTGAAGGATCCACATTTTGCAAACATTGGCTGTTGCTGCACACATCACTAGCATTGTGAATAACCAGTGCCTTCTTCAGAAAGTAAAATAATCAGTTGCAAGTTTAAGCATGTTGTGGAAATAAATGAATAAAAAAGCAAGGACTATTAATACATATTTCTCTTCAAACACACAAATATACAATTTTCAGAAGAGCACCAATAATGCCAAGCAACTATTTTGATGAGATACTGTATGTGTAGGCTCTGCAGTAAAAAGCCAATATGCACACAGAAAATATATTTCGACTTTTAAAATAATTTAACCATAATATCTTGCATGTGTCACCTGTTTACAACATAACATTTCATATACAATGTCAGGTCCAAGCCTCAACTTGTGTGAATTTGTGCATACTCATTTAAAGCAGCTGAGACTCTGGACCAGGTATTCAAGCTGAAAAAGCCTTTAAACTGTTCACATCTGAATTCAGAGTGGTAGTATAAGACAGAGAAAGTAGTTATGGTGAATTTATAACAAAAATGGTACTATGGAAAATGAAGAAAACCACTATAAAACCCTCAAACACAAGGTTCTAGAAAGAGGCCTACAGGTAAAGTGATATTGTAATAATTTATAGAAGTGAATAATTAGTATCAGTCTCCTTTCTGACATGAAGAGATTCTCACATATTCAGAAGCCCGTAGAAGTGAACTAACCAAATGTCACAATCAGTATCATCCTCAAACGCTGTTTCTGAAGTTTCTGATCATTAATACTGGTACTTAAAAACATTTTATATTTGCTGAAACTGATTATTAAAATTTACCTTCCTGACAGGAGAATTTAGTGTAATAAAAACCATGAAAAACAATAGGTAAAAAAATAGTATTTTAAGAATATTTTTAGAAAACTCATCATACAACTGCAAATACGCTAATTTTTAAGCATCTGCTTTTGAGCTGTGGTCTTTTGTTTGTTTTTAAGTGAATCACTTATAAAGAAGCAAGTGAGTACCAGTTCTAAGATTTATTCTTGTCCATTACATTGAGGACCTCATCCAAAAGTGAGGGCCCCAAGTCAAGTTGTAATGAGAGAAGAGAGCCTGCAAGATCTGAAAGGGATTCTTCTGACTTTGTCTTGGTTAGTTCACATGAAAGCCGACTGTCATCCAGTAAATCAACTGTTTGCCAATCAGTGCATCGTTCAGAAAAGCTGGATGAGTGACTGTCGCTACTGTTAGTAAAATGTGAAGAAGAACCATTTTGTTCCCATATGTCATCTTTGTATGTTTCTTCATCCTCCATCTCTTTACCTTTCTCCTGTAGTTTTTCTTCTATTACTGGCTCACAGCTAAGCCTAGGATTTCTGGATGACCTGATGGATTCTGGTTTTGAATTAAATGTCACTGGTGACAATAAAGGCAATGTAAGGGCTTGAGAACCCCCAATGGCAGGAAGAGAAATAGCATTTTTGAGCACTGGTGATGGAGTTTCTGTAAACATGGATTCAGAAGTGCTGTTTGCCCTTAAGAATTCATTGTGGATACCAGATTGGCTAACTCTGGTTTCACCCTCATTTCCAGGCAATAGTTCGTAGTTGCCCTGCAAAAATGATATGTCTCCGAAAACATCATGCTGTCCCTCTTTTCCAATGTGTATGGTGTGACGAAAATCTCCAAGTGGAGGACTGATCATATCAGGAGATAAGATATCCCTTAGTTTGAATTTCTTCCCCTTCTTATTGTTAGCAGCTTTCAAGTAGATGGGTGTCTTGGCTGGCATCTTGCCTGTGGCTTCTGAGAGAAGTAGTTAAAAAAAAAAAAAAAAGGGTGAGGGAAGGAGAAGCCTCTTACAAAGCCAGTTCTCAGGAGATCTTCAGTGTTAGCAATGTTACATCGTCACCTTGAACCACTCTTGCACACACAGTCTTATTTTTCGGATACAGAGAACTCCGGAGTATGTGAAGGTAAATGTCTTCCACATCAGCTCTTCACAAGGTTGAGCACAAGTTTTGGAGTCTGCTACTTCCTCAACTGGAGAAAATCTGCATAGGATACAAAATCAGGTTATCATTAATTTATTTTTCATGGTTCATTCAGTCTTGTTTTTACCAAACCCCAAAATTAGTAATGGTACTGACATTTCCAGCCTGCAGATTAGTGGTAGGATGTTGCTTCCCTTCATTAGGCAGGATAAAAGAGTTGAGATTAACAAGGGCTAGCTAACCTTTCTCTGACTCCATAGCTTTTTTTTTGAAGTCAGACTTTTTTAGACACAGCTGCTGAGCAAATTCATTTGATAAATATTACTATCTCAAGCTTTCTTCTCCTTATTGTGGCATTCAAAATGCTGACCTTAAGGAGCACATGCAGAAACACACTTATAACATTCAACAACATTAAGTTTTTGGTAGATCCAGGAAGACTGACAGAGTCATTCAGAAAACCATTTTGGATATGGAGTAGATTCCCTTGATTTAGATAACTGGATAATCAGATTAGTATTCAGATACTTCCAATTAGTACTGGACACTGACAAACTGCAACCAATAACATTTCCAGTAATTGTGCCCATTTAAACAGATAGTTTTAGGAACTAGAAAAATGAGCTGGTCCGGGTCTTTACAGTTTGTTAGGAACATCCAAATGCACATGCTTTAGAGGAGACTGATGCTTGTGACTACATTCTTTAGACTACGTGAATTCTTCATAGCAATTAGCTATAGACTAGCTCATGTATTATGCAGACCACGAGGTCATAGTGATTTAAGAGTTGCTCTGTGCAACCAATTATAACAGTCTTTGCAAACCATGTTGTCCTACTACAATGTGGTCTTTGAAAGGCCTGATAGAGCAAACAAGGGCTAACAGGCTATTAAGTCAACAAGCTATTGAAAAACACTCTTTTTTAATACTTAATGGTATATTTCTTCCTTATAGTGTCAGTTCCTAACCCTTGGACACTCTCAGAATAAACGCATTTTTTCTCCTGGACATTTTTATACATTCTTCTATCAAGACCATGCACCACAGATCACCCCTTCTCTTCAGAATACTCAGCTACAAATCCGTCACTGTTTGTCCATCACCACCCTCGGCGTGCAAAGGAGACTACAGCTTTTACACAGAAAGACGGTCCTATACCATAAGAGGAGGGAAGCTGGCTGTAACAAGGGCTACTTTTGCTGCCTTTTATCCACGCCCTGGGTTTCTCCTTCACCAAATCAAACCCAGTACGAATCACAAGGCTTAAAACTTAGCACTCTATGGCTACACATCCAGGTTGTCAAGAGCATTTAAGCATTTTAACAAATGCTTTAACCGCCGTAATTAGTCCCTACAGTGGGTATTTAACTGTGCATCACAAGGGAGCTGGGAGTCTAGCCAGGTCAGTGCTTTGGTTTTTTGATTCTCACCAGGTATCTACTCCACTTTGATAATGGGAGAGAGCTCTCCCCTGCAAAATATATCAGATGTAAACAGATTAAAGTTGAAATACAAAATAAGTTCAATAATTTATGAGGGCATTTTATACTTTTAAGATCAATTCTGAAAAAGGAATTGATCACATCAATCAATTAAAAGCACTTCAAAGCTTCCTTCTACACAACAGAATGGATCTTCAATATAATGGGAGATTAACATTACTCCATGACAGTACTGCAAGATAAAAAGTAACTGCTAAATAAGATCTCTACATGTGCCATCTGAAATGGGAACAGAGCCGATTAGTTTAATCAACCTTGCAGTTGTAAGTCTAAAATTCACTGCATTGTTTCCCACTCATTTAACACTCTGCCCAAGGAACCCATTTAACAAAACAAAATGTCCTCAACTCTTCAGAGAAGACTATTATCAAACAAAGATGAATGGCCAGGTTGTTTTATATTTCTCTAGTGGACTCCTCAGCTTTATCTCGCTTCCTAGAAATAACAGGCCAAATTCTCTCTGATTTTAATTTCTCATTCTTTCAAGTCTTTTAATTTGAATGAATGACAATGTAATGACAATGCAGTCCAAAGTCATGCCTGTTGGTCGCTAGTTTAAAAATGAAAGACAAGTGGTAGTTCATTCAAAGCTTTCATGGCTTCTACCACTTAGGATCTGTATCAAAACCCATTATCACTAAACTCCACATGAAGGTTAAAAAAAAAAAAAAAAAAAAAACCAAAAAAAACCCACCCCATGAATGTCACAATGAAACCAGGACAAAAACACCAGGAAAAAAAACAAAAAGAAAAGATAAAATAACTTAAAGTATAAATAGGCCATTTTGACACACAAGAAAAGTACTGTATTTTATTTAGCTCATAGCTCAGGGGGAAAAAAATACAAAAACTCTGAAAGTAGCATGAACTTTTGGACATCCAGGTCTCCTTTAGTTCTTGCACTATGAGAGCGCCCCAGTAAGGGGCAGTGTAAAACCACACTGCCTGAGAGGATGCTGCAAGAGACTCCACTATCAAGAATTATAAACCCTCTCTATACAGCAGTCCCTTGAACTGTGAAGACCTTGCCTTCCATTTGGCCAGTGCAAGAGGCTTTACGTTTGAAGAAAAGAAATTTCACAGTGCAAGCACCATTCTCCCTGCTGAAAACCAAGGCTACTCTTACTGCAGATTTCAGTATTGGAAATCTGCAAATTACACCTTTTCAATAAAAGAAAAGGATTCACTTCTCAATGGACAGGCCATCCATGCACAACACAACATAGATTCAGAGCAACTGTGTTTTGTTTCTGCACGCCTACCCTCTTTGTCAACTACTGCCTAAAGTAGTGCAGATTTTAAGCTACTTCAAACAAACAAATCTGGAAATATTAACTAAGCCTAAAATACTGTTTTTATTCATACCTTATTTATAATTAAATAAGGAAGAACCCATATCAATATTTAACATATAGCATATATATACACACACACACACATATATAAAGTAGTTATTTTAGTAAGACAAAATATATAAATCAAACTTTAGCAAGTGAAGAAAAACCTAATAAGACTAAGCCTCCAGCTCAAATCCTAGAAGATAAAAAAATTAGTCCACAAATTTTTTACAAAAATCTTAACATACTCCCTGCACTCAACAAGATTTAATGGAATCTCAAGGGCAAATGGGCTAAGAGAAGGGACACAATACACTGCAATCTTGAGATCTGGCCACACAATAAATTTCACCTCATCTTAAAATGAGACCTTTTTCTGATCTTACTGCTAAAAGAGTCTCTTGTTTTGACTAATTTCAGCTCAGTAACTAAGTGATTGTATAGCTAAATTGGAAAGCTGAATGAGAAATTACCAGAAAACCAGAAGTCTGCAATCCTGGACTGCCGGCTACAGTGGAAGACCTTAATTGAAGAGAAAAACAACATGAAAGGGTTTTCATTCCAGCTGAAAAGATATCCCCTCTCTTAACAAGATCCAAGCATGAGCCAAACCAGTGGAATTTCAGCCCAGTGAAAATTAAAGCTTTATTTTAGCTGTAGCACTTGCTCATTTTCATTCCTATCACTTCACACTCTCATATAAGTATTTTGCTTGGTAACAAAGACTAATATTTTTAGAGGTGCTTCTCAATCTGCCTTCTGTCCACTCAGCAGTCATCACCTTCCACACAGCTCAAAGTTTTCCATGGATGCCTTAGCTTATTCCACGGTCCATTTTAAAAGGACAGACTATCAGCAAATATCTCAACAGCTAAGCTTGCAAAGCCAGAGACAAATAAGGGTCAAGGTGCAAACTTTTAGTTGTGTACATATCCAAAGAGACTTAGATCCTTTAGCAAAGAAATTACATAAAGAAAACTACATTTCCACAGAGCAGAGCCAGAAGCAACTGTGTGTGCTGGGAAGCCTCTGGGCTTTCTACAGGGCAATCCCTTGCAAAGGCTCTGCCTTACACATCATTGACTAGAAACATGTGAAATTCAGAGAAAGGCCTTTCGGAAGCATACTTTAAAACATAATTTAATTACCTTGTGGAGTTAGTAAGAGAAAAATGAGTCTAAATACATTATGTAAATATCCAGATGAAAACACAGTAACATAGCAAAAGACAGACACAAATGACATAACAAGCAGCTGCAACTTTTCTACATGATGAAGTATCTGCAAGCATAGAAGAATTAGACTTTAGGGCTTCATTTTAGGTTTTAGCTATCAGCAGCTTTCAGCAGTACAAACAAACTGTTAAGAACAGTTTAACTGTTTTTAAGGGGTTAATGCTGTTACTTTCACTATGTCTGAAACAGTATCAAGTGCAAACCACATTTTTACTGGTTTTATAACAGGGGCCTGAAGTCATGCAGTCACAATTTCTGAATGCTAGTAAAACACACTCCTAGTTAACCAAGCCCTCAGGTACAAGAAAATCATCAGATGATGCACCACAGAGCTTACCTATCATGTTTCTGGGGACTCAGGTGACCTTATCAACCATCAGGCTCTAAAAACAAGAGGCCACGAGTGTGTCCACTTCTAGACCAGCTCCCTGCTTATAGAGCTCCCTGCTTATAGAGCCAGCACCTTCTAAGTAACTTAAATCACATCAGGCACTAACACTTCTCCCTCCAGACTGTTTATCTAAATTTACGCTGTTTATAAGAGGCACAGCCTTTGAATTCATCTGTATAAAGTCAACTTTACTTGATCAGCTTAGAAGTCCTTGTCTCCTTTGCTTCTCCTTTCATCAAAGAATTGGCACCTTCCTGATTAAGGTTGCAGATTTAATTACTTCATAAAAACAATCAGGTTAAACACACTTCAACTGATTTTCTCAACTGCACTCAACTTACTCTCCTGGACCAAATCTTACCTATTCATTGTGTTATAACATACACTATTTAGAAAATGAAGGAAAAAAATATCCCAAATCATTCCCACAGCTACAGAAACACAGATCAAGAGAGGACCCGAACTCATGGTGCAGTTGATTAATTTCTGCATTGCCTTGAAAAGACAGAGATGCCATGTGCTAGCTGTGAAGGTGTTTGTCCACCCTTCTCTTAAAATTCCCCATACATGCAGACTACATCCATTAATTTACTTTACAGAGATCAGTTATCAGAGAATATGCACCTAAAGTGTTCCTTGTTCCAATCTAGGGCCCGATTAATACAATAATTTATTTCATCTATTTTATCTAGCTTTGGAGAAATAAAAAGGCAAAAAAAAATCAGGTAAGGATGTATTTTGACTTTCCTTGCTATAAAACACTTTTTTTCCACTTAAATCAAGGACAAATAGTACACCAGCTGTGAGTTGTCCACTTCAAGAAGGGTTAATTGACAGAAAATGTAAGCACAGACAGGGACAAGCTGCACACAACATCTTTCTCTCCAGGTATCTTCCATTTCTCCAGCACCCTCCTGTTTTCCCCCACCCTCCCTAAAACCTAGGTTCACAAACAAAGAAAAAACAAGTTCTTGTTTTTTAACTGTTGACTCCTTTAACTCTTGCCACCCTGCTTAGCACTCTTTCAAACAGATCGACCTCATGTAAATCATGTTAACCAAACCAGGGAACACTTTCAACTTATTTTAAACCATTAAAGTGCTTGTGCATTATATGGAAATGAATGGAGTAATTAATCTATTTAAGAGGTTTTATTTTAGCTTGTGAGAAAAAGAAACAAAGGAGAGCAAACCTGATTTGGAGGGAAGAAAAAAAAAAAGGTCTAATTTGAGCAATTGGCCTCAGTCTCCAGTTATTATTTTGTTCTTTATCAGTCTGAGATTACAAGGGCCCTTTATCAACCAGAAACTTTCATCCTTGTTAAGGTACTTGAACACTAACCAAGTCTTTTCTTAGTCATCCTTTTTGATCTAAGTGAGCAGGGGGAATTCCTCATGTGGTGATGGTGGGGGAATAATTTTAAGCCTTCTGGTGCCTCTTCCTCCCTCTCTTTTGAACCACCTCCAATTTTTCAACATCCTTTTCCAAGCAGATCAGCATTTAGTGACAATATTTCAATATCATTCCCTAACAGCATATACAAAGATTAAAATCACTTCTTTCCTCCCATCATCACTGCTTTGTTTATAAACAAGATCACACGTCTGCTTTTATTCTCACCCTCTTACAACAAGAATGTTCCTGTATTTACAGGGCAGAATTATATTACAAACCATTTAAGAATTCTTGTGCTGGTATAACAAAAACAAGTTCTTCAAGCAGAATAAACGATACTGGGAAAAGTAGAATTTGTTATCCTTGCCTTTTATTAGCTCAGAGTGGGCATCTCCATTTTATTTTTTTAGGATCAATATACAAATTATTCATTTAATCAACCAATTTTGGCAGCACAGCCAGTGGCGGTGCTCATAATTACACTGTTTGTCCAGTAAGACTCTACACCGTTCCTTGGGGGAGGAAAGATAAAAAGCTTTCCAAATTATCAATCTCCAACAAATAAACTTATACTCTATAGGATTTATACTCTATAGGATAAAAAGCAATGCCATGCTTCAGAAAGAGAAACATTTTATTTCAATGTGCTCAAGCTGTGAATCAATGAGTCAGGTGAGATTTCTCCATCTCCCTCACCAACACACTTCCTCACCAATATCCGTGCAAATTTACACTACAACAATTTTGTACTTATTTGCAAGATGCTCATAAAAAATACTATGCAACCCACACTGTATAAATAAATCTCTGCATTGTGTCACTAGAAATACATCCCTCTTTGATGCTGACTTATTTTTGACATTTACTCTGAGATTCGTAATGTTTTTACTACATGCTTTGTTAACACTGTAGAAGACTAACATTTAAAAAATCTGGTTGTGATGCAATATGAAATTAAATGCCTTACATAGTCTGTTTTTGCAACTGTGCTTATGACCACTCCTTAGAATATCTTAAATAATTCACTCATTTTGATCAAGCAATTTTTTTTAACCTTTCAACAGGTTTGAATCACAGCTTGCTTTCAGCTTGGAAAAACTAGCATCTTTTCTAGAACAATAAAAACTTTCCTTTCTTTTCTCCTCTTCTGTTGTTCAGCTTCATGGACTGAAACAGGTCCTTCTTTACTACCTTCTCCTTAGCTGTCTTGGCTGGTACATTCATATATACAGATTTAATACCACATAGTTCATTGGCTTCCAAAAACTGGGTGAGCGCAAGCCCGTGCAGATTTAGGCAGAGGCGCATGTTAGCACAAGGGGCAGCTCAGCACGTTAACTAATGCAGCCACGGTGAGGTTATGCTACGACACACAGACCGCGCGCTGAAGCACACTCACATCTCCTCTTACAAAGTCACACACTAGATGAGCAAATGGCTGGCAACCATAAACCCATAAGCCACAAGATGGACAGGCTTAAAAACTTGTCCATCAGTTCTCTTCAGCCATAGGGAAAAACATGAAATGGAACAAGAAAATAACCCCTACAACCTGAGCCAATGTGCCACCTAAAAGCCTGGCAAACTGCTCTGGTTGAAATCTCAACTGCCCCTTGTGATGCCAGCCAGCACTCAGATCAGTTTAAGTGGATTATGAATTCACACTCCACACCCTTTGTGATTCTGAGCAGGTTAGCACAGATGGCTTTTTCTTTTGACAGAAGATGTAGTTCCTCAGCCCAACTCTGCTCTCAAAGCCGGTTTAAGAAGTTCCCACCTTGGATTCCTCACCCCTCATTGCTGGTTCCTGTTGTGCACCGCAGTTCCCTGTACCCTTCACAGGCAGACAGACCTACAAAGTCACACTTCAAGCTGGTCACAGCCGCAGTTCTCTCCACTGACTCAGTTTACAGGACAGGCTTACCAACAGCTGCAGCTGCCCGATGGCAATGCTTCAAGAGAGTTCAAGCCCAATTTAACTTGCTGTCAGAAAGGCATTCCCTCCTTCTCCCCTGCTGTGTGCATACACGTGACCCCTTACATGCCAGCTCAGCAGACAACAAGGTGAAAACCAACTAGGAAAGGGGCATAAAATCACAAGGTTTGGAGTAAGACTGCTACTCTCAGCTGTAAAAAGTCCTTTCAATAGCTGCACTGTGTCTTGAGACATCACTCTTGGAAAGCAAGGAGTTGTGGCAGAAGGGCTGGGCAATCCTTAACCATCTCTTCTGCAAGGAAAAATGTCATGGAATTACATCCAGACTTTAAGTACTCCTGATACAAAAATGGCTTTGTAGCTCCACTTGTTTCTGCCTTAGGGTTCCCAAGACTGCTGTCATACTGAAATTAAGTTTTTTCTAACTATATTTAATATATTCATACTATTTTTGGAAAACCCTTAGTTTAAAATTTCCAAAACTGCTCGCTAGTGACAAAAGGCAATCTAAAATACAAGGATCCTGCAAGGTTTCAATTAAAAAAAAAAAAACCAACCACCAAACTCACAAAACCCTACCCTGAACTCCTGACCTCCAATTCTCAAATATGCTTCATCTCTAAGTCAAATACTCCTTATCATCTCCTTGAAACACAAGTGACATGGGTATATCACAATCACCAGTTCTATTATTCATTTTTCAGAGTGTTTCATTTTAAATAAGTATTGACCATCTTTAAGTGGCTGATAAACTAGTTTTAAAACTAACTTGAAAGCCAGAGAGTCCTCTATATGCAAGGACTAACAATGAGGAAGAGATATGAAGATATGGAAAAATCTAAAGTTGCACAGGACTTTTTTTTCACTTATTACATAGAAGAAGGATGAATCTTCTGCTCTGTTGCAGATCTGCCTCCTTCAGAGAGTTGAACAGTCATCAAGATGAGATCCAAGTTTATGGCGTTGGGGTAGATGGAAGAAAGAGAATGCTTCAATCGATTAAAAAAATCCTCACTGAATTACTTTTTGGTCCAACTCATGCCCTCTTTAAGGAATGGGGCTGACATCACAGAGTAAATAGGGCTTCTAAAATTTTGTTCTCTGTTCAGTTTCAAGTATATTGTTAGTACAACTGAAGTAACTGGTTTATCACCCTTATATGAAACAAAAGGGAAAACCCAGAAATTATATATTCACGGTGAGTTTATACTCTACTTCTAACAAAGCAACTCCACTATTTGAAGGCACCTTTGAGCAAAGGTAAGAATTTGGAAGAATAAATGACAACTGGAAGATATGTCATGTTCTGGTGCTGCTCTGCATCATGTCAGTGACATCTGCAACACGCCCCAGCTGACAAGGAGGCACCACGGTGGACAGCAGTGCAGGGATCCCCACTTCCTCCCGAGACATGTGGTTCTGATAGCTTGTGTTGCTTGTACTCAACTAATCAGACTTCTTTTCTTTTTTTTTCTGGAATATATCAAGTAGAATCAGGGTGCATTCACTCTTCGTGCCAATAGTCATATTTCACATACTGCTTGTAAAACCTGGCAGAGTTAATGAGTTAAATTTGAAGGAAGTTAATATACTCAGCACTTGTACAGAGGTGAACTGTCTGGCTATTCTGAGTGCACAGTGGCAATTCGGTGCTAAAGCTGGTATACTGATTAGCAGCTGATATTTCTTTCAAACTCTAAATCCCACCTATTTAATTAAACTGTCCAAAATATTATTGTCTCAAATCCCACTAAAGCCACCTTCTCAACACTCAGGGTTTACATCAGCCAGCACTCAGCACCTATCTTCCCATTATCGTAGCCATATTTCAAAAGATAACTACAGATGTAAGACAAAGCTCAAGCCATATGGTGAGTGAGATGACAGCCCCTGTGTAGGACTGGACTTTGAGTTTGCATGTGCAGGCAACATGAGAGAATAAGTAAATGGGTGAGGGAAGCATGTTGTATCCAGTGAACCCAAGCAGACCCAGTGTACTGCAAGTCAAGTCCTGTCTTCGTAGACTTCTGGAAAAGCATTTTGCAGACATTCGTTTTCTCTCAACTCCCTGCAGGGGCTCCTGCCTAGAGCTTCGCCTCGAGACTGCAAGAGAACATAAATCTCTCTGTTCAAAGGTCAATATTTCAAAGTGCTCCAAAATGGACGTTTTGTTTTCAGAAGTAGTGTCAAGGGAAGGCCTATTGGCGGCAAAAAGAAAACTTTTAGTGGGTAGTCACATTAGGGTAATGTAATCATGACTCATGCTCCTCACCCATTTCCTGACTAGGGCTGTGCATGATCAAAAGAAAGCCAGCCACAGCAATGCTGCCGCTCGTTAATGTAGCTGGCCTGAAAGGATTACAAACTACCAGAAAACAAACTCATTGCAGAGCATCCTATTTCAAGCCTGACATAAATCGACGCTGACAAACACAGTGGCGTAACACCAACCAAAACAACTTGCCTTTGTTGCGAGAAACAAGTTGCAACTTTTATGATGACTTCTACCCAAACAAACCCTCTCGCACACCTTTAAAACGCTGCAAATCCTCGGGAGGATGCCTAGGGAGAGGGAGGGGAATGTCTAGTTGCTAGTTAATATCTAAAGAAGCGCAAGACACCAGGACCTTTAGGAGAGGATCACACCAAACCCAGACTGCCGTAGAACAACTACCACCTCCCCAAAAAGGCTGTACAAGAACACACACGTGGGCCAAAGCACGAGTTAGGCCTAAGTGCCTCCCACCTTATAAGAAAAGCACTGCGTGAGGCAATTTGTCTCACTGTTCCGTCCTGTTGAGCATCCTGAGTGAAGCGTGCGCTTAGTGATGCAAATTGCTGTTCGTTTGTATAAATATTTCTTCAGAAGATCTTAACAGATTTCAGATCCTTGTTGGGACCTCGTTCACATTTAATTTTTTCCAAAACCCGCATTAATAAAAACCCCCAAATTAATCAGGTACTTCAACAGAAACTCGACTAGACATTAGGTAACAGATGCCAACACCCAGCTGCACCTCTGCGGCCCTCACAGGCCGGATAGAATCATTCGGGTTGGAAAAGATCTTTAAGATCATCAAGTCAAGGAGACAACTCCTTTTCCTCCCTCCTACCTCAGAAGCAGAGGTAGGAGCCTACATTTGCAGGTCCCTTTCACTCCCTTACAAATGCCAAGTAACTGCTAAACATGCTCCTCAGCACCAGTTACTGTGTTCCTTATGGTACTTCCAACAAGGGAGATCAAAGGGGACACAAATGCTGAATCTGACCATTAAATACACAATCCATTGTCAAAACCATTGTCCATAGATTTAAGACCGATCAGCATTGGCATTCCACTCTCAGGATACTGAGGAGACCTATACCAGGTATCTGACAGCCAAGTTCAGCCCAAATTTAACAGTTTTTAGTAATGCCTCAGCTCACCCTTTTGCCCCTCACATTATACAGAGTACTGCGGGAGGACAGGTGGGAGAAGCATAACTTGCACAAGGCAAAAGTTATGTTTAGGTCTGACTAACCAATACCAGCTAAGTGTACTGAGCCTATACTTTATCTAGGTTGCAGTAATTACTTCATAGTTGAGAGAAGCTGGTTCTGAAGCAGAGCACACACACATAAACCAAGGCTTTATATTGCATTGTGACACTTGCTGCTGGACTGTTAAAGCTCTGTTCATCTTGTTTATACAATTCTAGCAACACAGAAATGAGGTGCAGCAATCCCTTTGGGCACGGATGCACCTCGGTATTGACCAAGAACGAGCTGTTACCACATGCTGCAAGTCCTTCATGTACCAATTCATACAACTGGTATGGAAAGCATTGGTGTGTAGGCAGAAAAAAAAAAAAAAGAACATAATTCTGGGACCTACTTTCCCAGGTAAAGGGCATATTTATTTACTTAATCCTCTAATAAGTAGGTAAGATGAAATTCTACCTTTACTGCAGGCTATTTAAAGCAAATTTCTAATGTGTCTTGCAAGCTCCAAGGAGTCAAAATTCAAGCTGTGGGAGCACTACCTTGCTTAGTGTGGTTTGCCATCCTTCAAAAATTTAAGAAAAGATGACATGTTGTAGAGTCCAGGACACACACATACAGTACTGACAAAAACTTCTAGTGGTGGGGGGGCAGGGATATCAAACAAAACACAACAACAAAAGAAACACCACAATACCAACTCAGAAAACAAAAGCAATGTAAAGATGGTTAGAAACCAAGCCACCTAAGTAAGTGGAGAGGTATTCCTGATTTTCTTAATGTAGAGAAAAGAAGAGAAACTGAGGTCAATTTCCTTGTCCTGAGTGCAAATCCAAACTATATCCAGCAAACCCCCCCCCCCAGAACATATAATACTGTAACAATGCATTAGGATTGCATTAACTTCAAGAACAGTTTGGGCCTCTCTTCTGTTGTCCATATGGTTCTTTTCACAGAGATAGCATCTGTGGAAACACAGGCAAGGAACAAACCATAACTCCCTGAATTACACAACAGCAGAGACAGTACACTTCAGAAATTTAAGATGGAACTTGCATCCAAGTAGGGCATCAACATCTCAGTGTTGCTGCTTCAGTACTGGACTAGAAGAAATTACTGGATAATGTAGGGCCTGTTCCACAGACTCTCTGGATATAGCTCCCTTGGGAAGGAATAGAAATACCATAACCAAAACACTCTGAAACACAGTCCTAGCACAAGCCATGTACAGTAACTTCTAAAAGCAAGATACTACCCAAGTGGCATTCCTTCTTTCCCTCTGTACATGCCTGCTAGCCTCGATTCACCAGAGGTATGCTCCTTCTGGCTGCAGAAGCAGTGGGCAGCATTCCTGGGCTTCTTCCTAGGAGCCCAAGGAAATCCTTATTGGAGGAAAGTATTAAATAGTTCACCAACAGCTACAAAGACCAATGTTAAAAGTAGTTCAGCAACACCCTGTTGCTATAAGTCATAGGCTTCTTAAGTTAAACCACATCCTTGAGGAAAATGTGTTTTGTTGTTTTGTTTGTTTCCTCAGAACACAGCATAAAATCGGGTTCCTCCTACAATAATTCAAATTAAATATATATCCCCTTAAACAAAAATCCAGACACAGATACCACTGTTAAACTTTTGCTACTCCTGGAAAGACTATAACTCATTCACTTGAGAGAACAAAAATGGGAATGCAGAGACAATTTAGCAGGGGAAGAGGAAAAAGGCACAAACAACAATGAAAAAAAAAATCTGCACCTAGTCAGTAAACTAAAACTCTCCAAATACAACACATTAGCAGCTTGCAGGAGAACAGTTAACTTTTTATATTCACCAGGTTTACAGATTAATGGCTCTGATTGAGTTCACACCTTCCAAAGTGACTGTTTCAGACTGTCTGAAACAAGGCAGGCAATTTCACTCCAGAGTGCCAAGACAGGCCGAACGAGAATTACATCTTAAAGCAAAATCCCAACTTTAAAAACAAAAATACTGTGAATAACTGAAAAATCCAGAGACTCTTAATCTGACTTGCATTTGGACTGTTGCATTCCCAGTGACTTATTATCTAACAGACAAACTGAGTGCTGTTTCAGAACTTGATTAAGGCTAATAAATAATAAAACTCCCTTAATACCTCTTGCTAGTCACCTTTCTTATGCAGAAGATACAGAATTTTTTTTCATTTGTTTTATCAGACACCAAAATACTCTTCTTCAGCCTTCCACTGAAAATCTGTAATTTTCTATGTACCCAGAAATGGCCATTTGCTCCTGGGCCAAACACTTTGCTGAGCGCTTTAAAAACAACTAAGATAACTTTTTGAGTCATTAGTTTACAACTTTTCTCTTTCAACAGTAATTGAATCAGTATAATTATTGGAGGCTATACTGCAAACCAGATCAGAATCAAAACTCTTGTTTTACTAAACAGATTACAAGTTACAAAACTGGTACATCTGCAATGGAAGGACAACTTGCAATATATGCAGCTCTTCTTTTAGCCCAGTACATCCACTGAAAACCACGAATATTCTTTTTTTCCTGTCACAGGATCTCAGAATAGTTTCATTATGGGCTCTTACACAGCAGCTTAACACGCCTGATTTCATAGGAGTTTCTCTCCATTTGCAGGCCCTAAAAGGTAGTGCCACTCCCAAGTCAGACTAATGTTACAAAGAGAAATCGTAGCTTTTTTCCAATGGTGAGCTTTCCAAGCTGCACGAGCTTTCTGCTAAGCAGGACTTGCAGCCTGCATTACCAGTTGAGTGCTCTTTAAACTTTTTCCCTTCAATTGATCCATTTCTGTTTGAGAACTACCCTAAGATGATCTGCCCTGGAAGACTTAGAATCAGAAGAGGAAAAATCAACAGGTAGATATTGAAATTGAGGGATAGAGCAACCTTGATCAACTGTGTCCTGATTTCAGCTGGGATAGAGTTATTTTTTATCCTGGTGGCTGGTGCAGTGTTGTGTTGTGTTTTAGATTTAGGGTGAGAATAATGTTGATAACACACTGACACTTTAGATGTTGTTAAGCAGTGTTTACACAGAGTCAGAGAAGCTGTTCAGCCTCTCACCTCACCCCAGCAGTGAGTAGGCTGGGGAGAAGCTGAGAGGGGACACGGCCAGGACAGCTGACCCGCACTGTCCAAAGGGATGCCATAGCATATGGCATCATGGTCAGGATACAAACTGGGGAGAAAGCTGGCCAGGGGCCCCTGCTCCGGAATTGGCTGCGCATTGGTCAGCAGGTGGTGAGCAACTGCACTGGGCATCCCTTGTTCTGTACATTCTACTTATTTTATTATGATCCCTTCCTTTTCTGTCCTAGTAAGCTGCCTTTATGTCAGCCTATGAATTTTACTTTTTTTCCCCCCAATTCTCTCCAAATCCCACTGTGTGGGGAAGGAATGAGCAAGCAGCTGTGTGGTGTTAAGTTATTGGTCACGTTAAACCACCTCAAGATGGTATCTGAACAGCAGCAAGCCACCTGAGTTTTAACAGCAGCCCAAGCCATGCACTCAAGGTTAAAATAAAAGACAAAATAACAAGGGCCACAGTTTAAGGAAGGTTCTGCTCAGAAACAGAAAGGAGAGGTCAGAAGACTTAACCAGGCTGAACCTCATCCTCTTTAACTGTAGTCATAAGGGGCTCGTGCAATTCCCTGCTGCATGAGAGGGCACTGAGAGGGGAGGTCCAGTAATTCTGGATTTTTCCATCACCATGTCCAGTTCCTGCAGCCACAATTCCAAGAGGATATCACAAAACCAAAGGAAGTTTCAGGAAAGCCACAGGACTGATGTTATCACTTCCACAGAAGTACAGAATCATTAAGCTTGGAAAAGACCTTTAAGATCATCAAGTCCAACTATCTGGCTTCAGTCTGCTAGACTGAAGCTAGTCAAAGCAAGTACAAAGGAAAATATACCTTTTTGGAACAGCAAGAACAGTTTACTCAGGCTTATGGTAGATTCTCTGTTATTTGAATCTTTGTTAATTTTTTTGTGTTTTTCAAGAAATTACTATTGTCTAATTCAAACAATTCAGGCAGAGCCAGGAGTCATACTAGCACAAAACTGGGTAACAATTCAGGAAAGGCCTACAGCTTGTCATAAGACAAATTCCCAGTGGTCTGGTCTGACTTTTATCATTCAAGATATGAAGAGTATTTTCCCCTAAATTCAAGATATTTCTCTTAAGATTTAAGTATTTGGAAAAGCATTTTTATCTTGGGAAAGCCACACTAAATTTTTAGAGCCTTTCTGTCTACAGATTATGTTTCTTTGGCCATCAAGATGATTATCAAGGTTGAAAGGACAAATATTCTGGAAGTCCTCAAAATAGAGCTCTCATCAAAACTGTTGTATTCGGAGAATTTTCATCTTTCAGCACAAAATATAAAGAAAAAAATAAGTAGATCTCTGTGCTGGACACCACTTCAAACCATGCATGGAGAACCAAATAAATTATGTCCTGTCAAGTCCCCATGAACAGTTTGAGATCTGCAAGCTTTAAAAGCCATTTCTCTTATGACACCGTGCAAGCAGAAGGGCACCCATTACACGGGAACTTAGCCTCTTGAAAACAAACAAGAAAAACCTAACATTTTAAAGAACAACTGTCCAAAAGGGACAGACCTTAGACTGTCTGTCTAAGATCCATGACCAAGTGGAATCCATGTACAACTACAGATACTCAGTTTTGAAGAAAAGGACAATTTAAAAAAA
>WBMY01010910.1:605758-665655 GCA_013397315.1 Donacobius atricapilla | reverse complement strand
TGTCCTCCATTATTTAGGCTTGGTTAAGCAGCGCTAGGGCTCTCAGGACTCGGCGGTCTGCCACTTGCAGGTAACCGGCGAACACTGCGAGAGCCGGCGGGGCGCAGGGGCGGCTCCTCCCGCGCAGCGGCGGGGCCGGAGCGGGGCAGCGGCGCGGAGGTGCTGCGCGGGGCGCGGATCGTCCAGCGGCGCCCAAGAGCCCTTTAATGACACATTTAAAGGCACTTGCGCCTCTGTTTTATACAAGTGAAACTGCCTTGCCCAGAACGGGAAAGCGCTCAAAATAGCTGTTGGCACTCCAGCAGATTACTGACTAGGAAGCCCATAAATACTGGGCTGATGTTAAATTTTTTACAAGTTCTCTGGTTAATCCAGATAGGGACCCCGGTATTGTTCCACCTCTCGCAGTGACATCCTACCCAAAGGTTTCTGTTGGCAGGTACCTGGACTCAGCGCTCTGTGCCTGACAGTTTTACCGAAGGGTCATTTTTCAGAATGTTACTTTTGGCACTGCCTTACAAGCGCTGCATGTGCTCTTACTGAAATATTAAGTGTGGTATATACCTTACCCAGGCTAAGGTATTTTTCTAAATATTTGCATAATTTTCATTACATGTGGCATTTTAAAATCTGTGTAAACAGTGGATGCATTGTATGTAAACGTGTATACTTAGTTTAAAATATGTTTACATACCCACATCTAGGTGAGAGAATTTTCCCCTGTGCTCTCTTTGCATAGGAGTAGTACTCGGACCCTAAAGCACTTAACCACAGGGTAATTGTATTTTCTTTTTTTGTAAATACAGTACCCAAATTCAGAGAACATGTTCCTTTCAAGGTGTTGGGACTATAATATTCAGCATGCCTGCAGACCGCTGTGCCCTTATGCATACAGGGTGATGTCTCTGGGCAGGAAGCGTCATGCCATGCATGGCCCAATCCTACTATCTGAAATAAAACCTAGGGAGAAAACAGTGCCCTTTCACATTTTTCACAATTTCTCATTGCTGAAATCATTTCATTTCTGTGAAAACCTTTTTAACCAGTTGATTTACATATCACGTTGATATGAAACCCCACAAGCCCTCCATATGTCATTTAGTAGCCAAGGATGAAGTTGTTTGCTCCGTGGGAGCAAGGGCTTTGTGCAAACAGTCCTGCCCAGTGCATGGCCTCCCAGGTGGGAGCAGGCAGTGACAGAGCAGGTGGTTGGAGGCAGCAGCCCCCTGCTGCCCAGGGGATTGGGATGGCTCTGTGCCCTGGCCTCCGACAGTACTGGAGGCATGGCCGGAGACTGCACAGTTCCAGTAATTCTTAAGTGCTATTGCAGAAGCCAAAGTAAATNCCTCTCCCCCCCTCGGCGCCCCGATCCGTCGGGGTGAGGCTCAGCCCGCCGCACTCATTCATGCCGCCTGTCCTCCATTATTTAGGCGTTGTTAAGCAGCGCTCGGGCTCTCAGGACTCGGCGGTCTGCCACTTGCAGGTAACCGGCGAACACTGCGAGAGCCGGCGGGGCGCAGGGGCGGCTCCTCCCGCGCAGCGGCGGGGCCGGAGCGGGGCAGCGGCGCGGAGGTGCTGCGCGGGGCGCGGATCGTCCAGCGGCGCCCAAGAGCCCTTTAATGACACATTTAAAGGCACTTGCGCCTCTGTTTTATACAAGTGAAACTGCCTTGCCCAGAACGGGAAAGCGCTCAAAATAGCTGTTGGCACTCCAGCAGATTACTGACTAGGAAGCCCATAAATACTGGGCTGATGTTAAATTTTTTACAAGTTCTCTGGTTAATCCAGATAGGGACCCCGGTATTGTTCCACCTCTCGCAGTGACATCCTACCCAAAGGTTTCTGTTGGCAGGTACCTGGACTCAGCGCTCTGTGCCTGACAGTTTTACCGAAGGGTCATTTTTCAGAATGTTACTTTTGGCACTGCCTTACAAGCGCTGCATGTGCTCTTACTGAAATATTAAGTGTGGTATATACCTTACCCAGGCTAAGGTATTTTTCTAAATATTTGCATAATTTTCATTACATGTGGCATTTTAAAATCTGTGTAAACAGTGGATGCATTGTATGTAAACGTGTATACTTAGTTTAAAATATGTTTACATACTTAAAATATGTTTACATACCCACATCTAGGTGAGAGAATTTTCCCCTTTGCTCTCTTTGCATAGGAGTAGTACTCGGACCCTAAAGCACTTAACCACAGGGTAATTGTATTTTCTTTTTTTGTAAATACAGTACCCAAATTCAGAGAACATGTTCCTTTCAAGGTGTTGGGACTATAATATTCAGCATGCCTGCAGACCGCTGTGCCCTTATGCATACAGGGTGATGTCTCTGGGCAGGAAGCGTCATGCCATGCATGGCCCAATCCTACTATCTGAAATAAAACCTAGGGAGAAAACAGTGCCCTTTCACATTTTTCACAATTTCTCATTGCTGAAATCATTTCATTTCTGTGAAAACCTTTTTAACCAGTTGATTTACATATCACATTGATATAAAACCCCACAAGCCCTCCATATGTCATTTAGTAGCCAAGGATGAAGTTGTTTGCTCCGTGGGAGCAAGGGCTTTGTGCAAACAGTCCTGCCCAGTGCATGGCCTCCCAGGTGGGAGCAGGCAGTGACAGAGCAGGTGGTTGGAGGCAGCAGCCCCCTGCTGCCCTGGGGATTGGGATGGCTCTGTGCCCTGGCCTCCGACAGTACTGGAGGCATGGCCGGAGACTGCACAGTTCCAGTAATTCTTAAGTGCTATTGCAGAAGCCAAAGTAAATCTGAGAGCAGCCCAGGGGCTGCTCCCAGTTTATACAAAAGGACAGTCAGAGAAAACAGCTATTATAAAGTTTGTGTAAACAAAAGAAAAAAGAATTCTATAATAATTCCTGGCTTCTTTGGATACATTTCCAACTTAGCAATTATTCAATTATTTATCCTGTGTGAATGCACTCCATTCCACCTTTCATCTACCAACTCTACACTTGAGACTACTTTCTTATTTAGAAACCTAATTTAAGTGGTTTAAAACTTTTTAAAAGGGACACTGAGGGGATGACATTGCTCATACTTCCTTTTAGTTCAGAAAGGACATGTGTGTGGGCATGCATGTGTGTGGTGCCATGTGCTGAAGCTGAAGAAAATCCACACAACTGCTTCTGAGGACAAAAGAACGAGACACATGGATTCATTTGCTATAACAACAGGCTGGCAACACTTGACAGTAGCTCACTCAAAAGCTTGTTCCTGTCATGTTACACATCCCTGCCTCTTCTGAATGTTTCCTCGGTTCTTCTCTCCAGAGCTGGGTTTCAAACCTGTGGGTCACTGTGCTGTGCCACAGTTGGTTTTACTCAAGTTTCTCTCTTGTGCCCTTTCATGTTGTGACCTCTTGCACCTCTGATCTGTGGCACCTGTTCCAGCTTTTCATTCTTCCTTCCTTCTTTTCCCCTTGTCTTTATCCCATCTGAGATTCATGCATATTTTCACTGCTTTACTCCAGCCCTAAAAGCCAACTTGGCCTGAAAACACATCCTTGCCATTTCTGGTGTCCTGTATCATTGCCCTTACCTTTTTCAGTTCCATGTTAGCCATCCCAAGGTCATCAAAGCCAGGCTGCAGCCCTCTGCACTGCGCCCAAGTGTGCCATCATAGGTCATAATGATACTGGTTTGTTCTCTTAGGTAGGAGCAAAGGACATATGAATAGGAAAGTGATATGTGTACACATCAATACCATTTGTATTTTGAGATAGTAACAGTTTAGGGCAAAGTTCCAGTTTCTCTGCAGAAAAAACACCAATCCCTTTCCCAGCTAAGTATGTTATGGGAAACCCTGAAGCACAGACATGTAGGGGCCAGAGACAGAAACAAGGTTCCTAGGAGAACTTCAATTATGAATTTCTTCAACTTCTTAACAGCTGAAGTATCAGAATTATTAAAAACATTCTGATTTTTAACTGATCACTGGGAAGGAGTGATGGAGTCCTCTGCTATTAAGTCTCTTTCGACCACAGATTTATGCCCTCTCTCCTTTTAATTTCAGACCTCTTTCATTAGGAATTAAAACCGGAGTTTAAAGCATGGTGTAAATGTTTCCTAAATGGCAGACATACTTGAATACTTCATGTTCCTGTGATATCTAGGGAATGTAAGTATCTGTTTAAGTGCTTTGCTGAATCAGAACTTCTATTCGTCATAATATTGGGCTTATTTATACACGCCAACTTAAGCGTGTGGTGCTTTTGCTCTTCTTTCAGCTAGAGCTAGACCATGGGTTTAGTTGAGTATTAAGAAATCTGTTCTGCTTTGAAATTGTCTGTTTAAAAGGTTTTATGATCCCTAAAGTACACATGATTAACATAAGCTCTGGAAGCTAATAAGTTAAATTATTTAATGTAAAAACTTCATACCACCAACACAAACAAGACGATGTGGCTAAAACCTTTTTCAAAAACTCCATTTCCCAGTGTTCCTGAAGATTGCATTCTGAAACACTATTGCTAAATAGGATTTAGCAATACTATCTAGGAATGGTCTAAATATTTGGTTCTGTTTTAGTAACTCCAGTGGATTACCAATGCACACTACATTTCTGTTAAGTTACTTCAGAGAGTGACTTTACTATAGACTACTATAGAACTGTAGGGTCAGAACTGAAGCGACTTTGGTGTTATCTACTCCACACTGTGCCCTAATGGAGGATCAAGTACTTATTGCTGTACTCTTTTCCAAGGCAGATGCAGGCCCTTGAGAGTTCCTTTAAATGGGCTGCTGCATGGTGTACACAAATGTCGCCTTTCACAGTTGCTCCCAGATCCTTGTGGCACTGTGGGCAAATTGGTCAACTCCACACCTGGGATATTCCTACACATCTTCATTTATCCTCTGTTCCTGAAATCACCCACTGGATCAAAGTCCACAACCTCCTGAGGTAGCCCCATGGTCTCATTTTTTCACAATCTGTATTTTTTCTGTTTTCCCAACAGATACACAACTTTCATCTTTCTTGGCTGCAAATTAGTCTAATTTCTTCGCTCAATGACTCCAGAGAACAGTGAGACCATCTTCTTTATAACAATCCTATTAGGAGGCTGTTATTTTCCCCAACTTCGTAGTTTATGCTCGCTGTTTGCTCTTACCAAGTGAAAACAATGATCAATGCTATAGAGTAAAGCTTCTTTTCATGGAGATTATTACATAGCATTGGAAAGCAAGGATATGATCTTACTGAGGAAAAAAGTCTTCTGCAACTTGTTTGCCACAGATTATTTCTGTAACTGTCACTTTGGGAATTTCTATAAATAAAATCACTATCACTCTTCTGAGAAGTGAGCATTTACTACCATGTCTTAAACAATGAAAAAATACAGATCTGTTTTTCATCTAAATTCTTTATATACTTGAAATCATTCAGTGAAGAGAGTCCAAAGAAATGTGGTTTAGTTTGACGAAAAGAAACCTCCCAGCGGGATATTTAACAGAATACCTAGAAAACAGTGTTGAAAGACTTATAATATTTGGAACCCTTTTTTTCAACTCTTGTTCCATGACCTCTGATTTCCAGAGGACCATACTTGGCTTTAACTCATTATCCTCTGTGCTGATAACACTTTGGACCCAGGGGAGAAAAGAAGGACTAATTGACCCACAGTTTGAGCAAAGGTTTTGCCTGACCTTGTACACATGAGTGGTGGATGTTTGACTTTCAACTGGTTTTGATATTCCAACACTGCACAAGATCTGGCTTTCCTAGTCTGCATTTTCCCTACTGCATTGTAAAATGCCAAGTGGAAGGATAGGTGCAGGCAGGTACCAATCTTCCCCCATTCCCCAGTCTTCCCAGGTTACCCGGTAATGCCTGGAGGAGTACATGGAGGTGATGTGGTGATTAAGCCAGTGAAAGAAGGTGGTAGCTCACTGATTGCCTCAAAGGGCTTTTCCTTTCTCTTTTCGTCTGCTCTCTTGGTCCTCCAAGCTCAGAGCACTTTTCCTTGCAGAACACCTCAGGGAGATGAGGACAAAAATTCCACTGTGTTTGGCAAGAGGGCATGTAAACAAGTATCTCGTGCCAGACGCGTGCCGCTGTCTATGATCAACAGCAGCTTCAAATGCATCACTAATTAATTTTCAATAAAAGAACATTAATGCTTGTTTTAAGCTTAGAAGGGGAAAAGTAAACAAGTAATTTGAAAGGATATGGCAGTAGCTCACATAAAGGTAATAAACTGATAGAATAAATAGAATAAATAATACTTTTAGCAATGAATACTCACAAAGAAAAAGAAGAGTAGAAGATCAACAGCTCTGCAAATTATCTTGCTTAACATGAAAATCTGAGCATCACTATCAGCATTTAGGGGCTAATTCTGAAACTGCTGAGTAGTCTTCCATTAACTGCTGTGGGAGTTGAGAGCACCTGGCATCTTGAGAAATTGGGTTCTTTGGCGGTTTTAATTTAGTCTGACAATAACGCTGAATAAAAATATTCTTGGGGATAGCCCACAATTATATAGCATGAGCTCACTTCTTCATTATAAAATGTGAGCTGAAACCATTCATAACTGCCAGCCAATATTACAACAGGCAATTCCAGTTTTTCACTGCATGGGAAAAGCACTAGCAAGCTTTAATGAGTTTCAAAAATAGCTGCCACATCAGAAAATTGTAATGGTGCTTGTTTTTCTAATGTGAATACCTGTTCAGCAGACATCGCTTAAACAATGGCATCCAAATAGACCAGGGCATGTAAAATAGCTACTTCTATTTGTCAGCTGCACACCCATTGTTTTCAGTCAGAGCCTGCAGAGCAGCTTCAGCTGTACATTCCTGGGAAGTGAATAATATCAGTTGAGATTACACTACAGTACCACATCTATTACAAGCACATTATAAAGAATGAATATAACCTAATTAGGAAATGCTGGTCGGCTGGGTGTGGATGTGGGCTGGGAAAGAGTCATTTTACATGACCTTCACTTACTGAAAATGAGAGTTCACAGAGGATAAAGCAAAGGTAACAGTGTAGATTTCAGTATCAAATCCAGGTATCACGGGTGCATCCCATATTCCTCATACCCTTCCCACTAAACTAAACAATTGCTCCCCAAGTTTCACTTCCATAAATCTCTTTTGTAAACATTTTGCAAATCCAGCAGGACAACTCAAAATGGGTTATGTTCCTTATTTTCATGCAGATTAGAATAGGTACTCTGGTTAATAATGCTTGAAGGAAGAGGTTGCAGAGGGAGGTAGGGAGTTTCATCTTAACTAGATAAGTAAAGAGGCAAGCTCTTCCAACAGCTTCATGGAACCTTCCTCTGCTTGTAAATCTGACTCTTCTGACACCCTTTCCAGTCTGCAGCATGGGGTTGTTTCATTGCTTTCTGCTCACTGCCTTACCACAGCATCACTGATCAGCAGTATGGGATTTCACAGCTAGGAAAATCTGTATCATCTGCCCCCGTGTCTGCATGTTGTTAGCCAGGCACGCTGCTGGCTAACAAGAAGTCACTGAGAAAATGCCTTCAAACATGTCTCACGTCTTGTATTTACCTCTTGGTTCCAAAATGAAGGTTGCATTAATGCCAACAGCTGGAACAGATCAGTGCTCCAAGTTGGATTCCTGCCCTACCACTGATTGGAACAGAGGTTGCAGAGAGAAAACTGCAGCATGCCAAGCTGAAAGTAGTTTACTGTGTTTATGGGACAAAGTCTCATCTGTACAGGTACTCACAAAGGCCAGACCAGTTTTCCCACAGCACACCACAGAATGGTGCAATTGAGCACACAGTTAAAACTGGTAAATACAATCTCAGACATCAGTCTGCCCATAACTGAATACAGTACCAGAGTAGATACACTTGAGCAGAGCTCTGCTGTTCATGTGCTGAGAACTGACTAAAAATCATCAATTACCTATTTTCTTTGCCTTGAATATATTTTTGAGATCCTGTTCCTACCACTAACAAGGGAATGATTCATGTTTTCTTGTGTTGGCTTTTGCACATTGTTTAAGGACTATGAAATTGATTCTCAGTTGATTTTACTGTAAATTGAGAGTAACTATTAGTATCAATGACATGATGCTGGTGTGAAATTATATGCAGGCATCACTTAAAGAAATTCACTTCCTAAGGTTGCCTTTACCATGTATTTACTACAGTGTGCACTTCTGCATCTCCTGATGCTACCATAGGTGTGCAGCTCCTGTTTCCTGCCTTGTAGATTGCAACCAAGTCTGCCTCTACTTGTTTCTTCTCACAAATGGGACTAGCAATATCAAAATCTGCATTTAAAATGAAAATTAAAATTACCCATTCCACAGTCCCATAAATATTCTCTAATTCACAACGCAAGTCACAAACCAAGCCTGAAACCACCAAGACCCCCAAGATTGTAAAGATGTGACTTTTTTTCTGTTCCCCAGTGTCCCCAAAGTGGTTAAGAGAAGTGAGTTGCGACCTTACTTTTGAAGCACTTGTTTTGAACAAGGTCCCTCATGCCCATTTCTGGGGGTCTTGGGATGATAATAAGAAAAGAATGCTTATTGTCAGTAGGTATGGATCTGTGCAGGAAAATTTTTAGAAGTCTGCAGCTTGAGAAAGATGGAAGTAGCTAATCCAGGACACACCTTTTTCTTTCACACAGAAAAGATTTAGTATTTCTTTTAGACTGAAAAGTATTTGTAGAAAAAAAAAAAATACAAAAAAAGTTTTAAAATGGTTAGCATGGCAAAATCTGAAATATCTTTTTAAAAGATACCTCCATTTCATAAGACACTTAATGCATTTGCAGAAAAATGTCTGGAAACCTAGTAACAAATGTAACTGGCATGTGTGTTTTAATTTTCATAATCTTCACATCAGTTATGGTAATGTTTTTAGCAATGCTTCTGTTATATAATTAGATGACCCAACGTCTGGCCAAACAAACAACCATATGTGATTAAAACACTGATCAAATTGAATCAGATAAAAAATATGACAGTTCTGGAAAAATTCATTTGCTAGTGATAAACAGTGTTGGGTTTTGATCTGCAGACAAAAATACTTTCATCTGAAGAATGTAACCATCACTAACTCCTTCTCTCCTTTCCTTGCCATCCCACACATACATAAATATGTTGTCATCCTGGAATATCTTTTGGGAAGAAAACGGACTAATCTTTTTAAATGTGTAAACAGCCTACAAACTGGCCATTAACTACATGCAATGGTGCATTGTTAGTGTAATAAGAAAACATCCACTTAATTCAGGTAGGAATTTTGTCTGCACCAGCATAGTCCAGAATCAGGTGCTTACGTTTCATGGAATTTTGTCATTTAGCTAATATTTTAAGTCCCATTCTGTTGAAGCTAAATTATTGGGTTTGTGTTACCTCTTAAGAAAACGGTTATGACTGGAATACATATTTTAATGAAGAAGATGCCCACCAAACCTTAATCAACGGTCTTTCTGCTGAATGATGTAGTTTGTTTTTCTTAAGTAACCACAACAGTTAGAGGTTTTTATTTGGTATGTTAAACGTTTACCTCCTTTTTTTTTTTTTTGCTATAATCATTTACTATAGGTGTATTAAACTTACACTTATGTCTGTCAGAACTTCTGGAGTGGAACAAATAGAGTCAGTTAGTAACATCTGCCAGTTTACTAGAAACACACAGGGTGTTTTTGTTACAAAATTTTCATTACTTGCAGTGGCCAGTGCTCTGAAACCCCCAAAAACAGCTCCTTCTATTTGGTCTAAATTTTCAGATTGCTACACAAAGGTTTGTGTTAACCCAAAGCAGATTACAGGCTTGAATTGATACCGTCTGATGAATTTTTTAAAAGTCCAGAAGTTTGTTATAAGCCCTCCTGTAAATGCAGCCAATATGGAATATAATGAACCTTCCCAGATCTGAGCTAGCACTGCATAGGGAACAGAAAACCACACTGCTCTGCAACCATTTTTTATTCAGTCTGTCTGAATACTTACAAAATCCATTGTATGAATCATTGTATTTGACATCTGTGTGTCTGTTCAAGGCTATAAATCAGAAAAAAAAAAGAAAAGAAATTGCTTTCAGTGTCTGATTTTCCTCCAGATTGATCTGATTTTTAAGAAGGGGGAGTATCTTTATTTCCCATCAGCTTTGAGTTCCTTACAAATATTTCGGGTAGATTCATTCATCTTCAGTTTAATGGTTGAGCTACATCAACTTAAAGCTAGGGTATTAGTGCTTAGCTTTGAATTTCCTGCTATGCTGCCCTGATTTTTTAGCCTTCTGTGTGTCTCACAGTTCACAGTTCTTAGGTAGTTTCTCACACACGGGTGTTATAAATAGAAGCAATGTTTTCCTTAATTCAAGGTAGTTTACATCATTTGTTTTAGAGATATGGACAGCTGATGGACAGTTGTCCTGACCAATGGAATGGGGAGAGGTGTCAACCTTCTCCCCCAATCCCTGGCCTTTGTAGAAATACTATAAAAGTGGAGTCAGATTTTTTAATAAACAGTTCATGCTTTCTCACCAAAGTGAGTGTGTGTGTGTGTGTGTGTGTCTAACAACAACACTGCTATATGTGGTTGTTTTGTATTTCTGTCCTTGAAGAGATGACTTTTCTACTCACTCTATTCCATTTTTATCTGGACTCCTAACTGATGTGCAAATGCCAGTTGTATATTTTATGCAGTACAGGTACATCTTTTAGAAAAAAAGACCTTGGCACCACGGAAAAATGTCATGTGATGACTCTCTCATGACATGTCCAACTTAAAAAAAAATGCATCATTGAAGAAAAATGCCAGAGCAGATTACAATAAATTCCTTAGTGAATTCCATCAGGAAAGGAAGGGGTCTTACTCAGCGTTTGCTCACAGCAAACCAGTTCCTGAAGTCCTGAACAAAGATTTACTCACACTCCGGTTTGGTTGGATGTGCGCATGGAGATGCAGAGACAATCCTTCCTGAAGGAATGCAGAGCTCCCAGCACTTCAGTGGCTGAGAGAAGGGAGGAAGGTATCAGCTGGGAGGGGACATTTCTGCATTTCAGTGTTTTCATATATACCTTTGTTTGGTCTTGCTTGTTATTGTCTTGTGTTTATTTTAAAAATTAGTCAGAATTTATGGAGCCTGTCAGGAGGATGTCCTGCAACCTGTGATTCATGACATCCTGCAGAAATTGCATGCTGATTAATAATGCCCTCTCTGCATGGAACTGCACTTCCAACCGTGAAACAGAACAAGCGCTGACAATTCCTTCTAACATCATTCTGTCAGAGACCTGTGCTGTGATGTGCAGCCTGGCACAATATGGGTCTACCCCCCTACAAGGCTTCCAGAGGTGGTTACGGGTGCTCTCGGGCCTCACAGACCCCATCCCTCCACACACACTGACCAACAAGAAATAAGGGGTCATTTTTAAAATTATCTGAAAAACCGTTGGATATTTAAAATACAAACTTTGAAATTAAAGTTTTTGTCAGTAAAGTCGGTCACTATGTCTAATACTCCCTTCTGTGGAACAGTCTCAGGGATTTTGTCCGGGAGAGGCAATCTAACATCCCACTTGAGCTCAAAGGAAAATTGATTATTTCAGGTAGCCCTCTGGCTGGCAATATGTCTAATAAGATTTACAAGTTTGAAGCACATTTACTAGCGAACTATTTATTACTAATTTTAAATTACACTGTTATTTACAATAAATAAAATCCCATGATATTGACAAATTAATAGTATTAGCAATCTTGAAATTTACAGTCTCTTCAAAGTGTACTAGAAATAAAAATGCAGAAAGGAAAATGGCATTAAAACCAAGCTGCTAAAATGATGCAGCATGCAAGCAGGTGGCTCATTATTAGCTCCTGTGTAATGTGCTGGTACTTCAGTGCTGAGATGTGCCAAAATGGGCCCTAAACAGAAAATCCTCACTGGGCATCAAATTCTCTTACCAAAACATAGTGCCAATGACATTATTATGCATGCTTTGCTGTTGTAGGAGTTCCTGTTCTGCAAGGTGTAAGAGTTTTACTCTCCTTCAGCAGGAAATACCTGAAAGGAAATTATTGATCAGAGAGATAAATACTGATCCAAACTGAATCACCTTACAACTAAAGAGTAATTTCTGTGGGTGCAGACATGACAATCAACATTAGAGAAGAATCAAGAAACTTCTGCATTCCAGCCCTTCTCATGGTTGCAGTATTTTGATGTGCTGTAAATAGCTGTGGCTTCATCAGCATGGAACAGGATGTTGTAAAGTGAAACACTTCCTAAAAAACACAATGCCTGCACAGGTGCAGTGAGCCAGCAGGATGACATAAAGAGTTATTCTGTGACGCTCATCCTCACAAATATATGTGTCTCTTGATCCCTGTGGCCGTAAGAAACCCTTTGGCCACCTTTTCTCTTAGCATTGAAAACTCCAACATGAGAAGAATGTTTTCAAACAGGATGACAAGGCTACATCCGGCATAGATTTGAAAGGAATTGGTTGCAAAAAGCAGGCAACAGCCCATAATATCCTTCCTGCTCAGTCGGCCCTCCTATCACTGCTGATATCGATATGGGAAGTGCCAAATAAATAGAAGCTTTAAATTTCCCCTGTTGTGCCGCATTCCTATTTGGCATCTAAACCCCTATTATTTGCTCTCCAATGGGGAGACAAATGGATCATCGATTAGCTCATGGTGTGTTTGAATTGAGGAATGTGAGTACGTGAAATTGCAGAACCATTAGGTCACCCTGGGCTCTAAGCTGCTACCAACCAACCTCACCCACTGTTTTTCAAGGATCTTTCCCATTCCCTGTGGAACACAGTATCCTTGGTAAATGGATCTGGCACACCTAGGCTGTGTCCAGGCTGAGGGCAGATGCCTGCTTTGGTATTCAGTGAGGATCCAGATCTCCCCACAGCGCTGTCATCTTGCCCTGAGCACATGGCAGCTTTCTGCTCAGTTTCCATGTTGCTTCCTGCAGAAATCAGGGCAGGGAGGAGACAGCAGATGTCAGTTTATCTCCTGTACACAGCTGGGAAGTGACTGGGCTGCCCTGACCCAGAGGATTGGAAGTGCTTCTGGATCCACCAGTTGAGACAGGCTTCAGGCTGGTTCTAAGACAACTGTTTGGTTTGACAGTGAGAGTCACCCCGCTGTGTGTTCAAAACACGAGCCACACCTCGCCCTTGTTTGCATGTCTCTCAAGACATCCAAGCTCTTTCCAGCATCTATATTGTGCTTCTTGACCTTCCAGCAGAAATGACCCTCTAGTACCAGCTTTTCTCTCAGCAGCTGGTGCCTGTAACCGGGGGTGAGACTGGGGACAGTGGGTGGGAAGGAACAGGGCACTGCCTGATTGCTGCACAAGGACTCCTTACGCTGATGGTGTGCAACCCTGGGGGGGGTTGGAGCAGAACAGGAGCCCCCCTCACGTGCTGGCATCCCTCTGGCCATATGGTGAGGGCCTGCCAGGAGCAAAGTGAGGCATCTGCTGCAGAGACTGGGGGTAGGTTTGGCATGGGCCCCACCAGGGCTCTGCTGTGGGCACCACAGAGGGGAAGTTGGGACTGGATTAAATCTGCAGCTGACTGCAGAGGTTTATGTGTTTTCTCTTAAATGTCTCTGCAGTTACACAATAATTGTGTAATTTTTATCAGGTCATCTATGTCTTACGTTTTCTCTGTTTTTCCAAATTCCAAAGAGTGAAAAGAGAATTTCCTATGATTTCCTGGGACAAGACTCCAACAGTTACTGTGTCTTTCACTAATATGCTTTTTGTCAGCAATCGAATGTGACTATTAGTATTCATTTCCATAGCACAGGTCTCATAAAGAAAATGGCATAATCAAATAATGTGGCATTTTGTATTGTTTAATTGATGGAAGGGAAAGGCTGAGGTAACTTACCATTTCATCATCCTTCAAATTAAAAATCTCATGCTTTAGGCCTCTACCCAGAGCTCCTCTTTGTTACTGTTAGGTTAAGGAGAAAAGGAGTAAGCATGGGGACAGGCCAAATTCTAATATAATTATGATTTTTAAAGGGATGATTCTACTTTGATTAATCATAGTGCAAATTAGAAGGAAACTCCACAGGCTTCAGGGGAGCTGAAATGTAAAAACATCCATTATAATATTGGGATCGTAGATATTTTTAAGAAACAGTGTTTGTGTCTGTCCTACATCAGTTTAGTTTGGAGAAGAAGGTGCAGACCAAAAGTCTCAGAATAATGGTGATCACTTAATTTCTGTTTTCTTTCACATACATTTTTTTTTCTTCCTTATATTCATCTATCTTATATTTGGATAATTGCACAAACTAATGAATAAAAAAGGAATTAAAAGAGCCTGCACTGAGTAGATAACATTGTACTTTAAAAGCAAGTCCTTAGTGTAGCAGACTAAGCTAAGGCACTGATATGAAGACCAACTCTTAAGTGAAGATTAATATACTTTTAAAGTGTTCTCTGTGAAACGTGCTGAATCTCTATGTATATCAGAGGAAGTAACTAATTTTTTAGCAATGGCAAAGTGGCTCTGGAAAAAAGGCTTAAAACTGGACTTTGAAGCAATTGTTTTTTTCATTAATTGGAGGGGTGAACGGGATCAGAGCTGATGAGTCATTTCAGGAGCCTGATGGAATGCTGCTCCAGCTGCGTATTGGGATCTGCAGGTGCACATTTCTTGGCCCAGATATTCAAAAGTGGTAGGCAGGCATTAAACATTCAACAGAATCTTACTAGATGGAGAATGTTTTCTCCAAAGGAGAAGGGCATAGTGGCTAAACTCTCATGGCAGCATAGAGTGCATATTACAGTATGGAAATACAGTGATTTCTGACCAGCTTTGACTTTGTGCCTTGGTTTCTTTTTTTAGCAGTCCAAACACAATAATGCACTAGTGAGCAGGACCCAGTACCAAGAGATTCCTTGAATGTTTTCCTACACTTTTTTTTTTTCCATTTTTGCCTCAAGCCTACACTGAAAGGGAAAGTGAACATCCTAGGACTGGAAACCAGCCAAAAGCTCAGGGACTTCTTACCTACAAGAGTTTGTTGTGGAGCACAGTAGAAAGCATGTGCAAAAGATGTGAGCTATTGTTACTCAGTTTGTAATCTGAAAAAGTGGAGTCAGATCTGCTGTGCTCTGTTAAGGATTCTGCCTACAAAATTCAGTTTACCCTACTGGTACCACCACTACTCCAAAAAGATTGAAAATTATGTCTACTTTTAAACACCATGCATTTTTACTATAATTTGTACTTTTTATCACATAACTTGTAAGAGTTTGGTTTTCATTATGAACAACCACTGAGAGACTTTCTCAGCATGTTTTATGCCGTTCCTCCTAAGGTTTCCTTTAATCCCAAACAAGAGAAATTACAACTGTATGCCTTTAATACAGTTTAATGCCTTTAAGACCTTTCTGACCTGATTTCCAGAAGGTGACTGTAATCATGTAAAAATACGCAATGTATCTGAATTGAGTTTGATCCAACTCTGTCTATTAACATACAATACAGACTTTTGATTACATGATTTGTTAACATGAATCCTTACACAACCTTAAAACACTCAGTTGTGACAAGTAGCCAGTAGGAGGACATGCTTCTGCAGGAGGACTTTTGAAAATTTTATTAAAGTAATTTCCAGCAGCAATAGCATGCATTAACAATTGTGAATGATACAACAAAACTGCCATTCCTAACACAATCCCTTTTTTGTTGTTCGTTTTCTGTTTCCCAAAATGTGCCCTCTTTCTTTCTACCTGGAAATCTTGCATGGGCAAATTTTTATCACTTTCTATATTTGCCAGGGATTTTTAGCCTTCCTAGACATTCACAGTGAAAGGTCAGATGATGTTTTGCATATGCCCTGAACTGACATGTGAGCTGACACTTTTGGACCTGGCTTCAGTACAAAGGTCAAAGACTTCTGTACTGTGTGTGAACACACAGTATGGATCTGTACCTCACTCACACAATGCCTGCTGGTTTGGCAAGCACAGGATATACCCCACATGCATTGTACAGCCACCTTGGACCTGTGCAATCAGTTGGACACTTACAGGAAGGATTAGCTTTAATTACTGGGCTTTGTGGGGAGGCAGTAGCTCTAGGAAACCCCAAAAATACCTATGTTTGTGCCACATAGAGATAAAAGCATCTGTGGCAGAGTTCACCTGGTCCTATCCTCAATTGCACATTTAATCAACTTCGATACCGTACTTCCAGTTAATTAGACTTGGCTTTTGTGAGTGTTTTCTCAAAGACAAGCTCTCACTGGAGATAGTCTCATTTCTCACTTGACCCAGCTCTAGGTTTTTTCAGGACTACCAGAGATTTAGACACTTCTGCCTTTTGTGGCTTATTGTGAATCCACATTTAATTATATTTGAGATCTCAGAGAAATCCTGATGATCTCCTGTGACAAGATCATTCATTCTGTGGCCTGCTAAGCATATATGACCCTCTGAAATGTAGCTGAAACAGTGAAGTATAGTTCCTTTTTCAATTGACTTATTTTAACTGGAATTTAGAATAATCAGCCATTCTATTTCTTTTTTAGATTTATGTAATTATATAAGCACCAGTAAGACTACAAATAAAGCCTTAGATGATTGTGAAACAGCAACAAGAATCCAAGAAAAACTCCAAGTTACCAGAAGAATGTTCACTCATGGATGGAAAGATAAATATTTCTAAGACTCACATCATAATTTTAGCAGTATCTGAAAGAATGTTTGTTTTTTTCAGTTTATCTTTTACCTTTGGTAATTAGAAGTTATGGTTCTTGCCTGGAGGAACTCCGGTTTCTATTTAGCTTTAATTTCAGTGCATGAATGGAATGCAGCCTTCTATGCAAAATGCACATGCTGCCCCATGGCTTTCTCATGACTCAGGATGTGCTTGTCTGGTGTTTGGTGAGCTAGGGCTGGAAAAAAAAACCAAAAAACCCTCTGCATTTTGGATTGTGCAATGTCCTGTGCTTATGGAGGTATGGGATAGATTTGTACATGGGGCTGTTGGCATCATTTCCATATATCTGAGCAAGGTAAATAGATATATTTACCTTTAAATCATGGTTGCGTTTATGCTTATTACGTGGTTTTGCATCATTAACTCTTTGATTATGAATTTTCAGTCCAAAAGCGGTTCCCTACCCATTCTTTTTCCAGAAACACTATTATAGAGGAATAAAGATAAATATTAAAAAGGGAGAATCATCTTTTGCCAAGACCATACATCCTAAGGAATTTAGTCAGATTGTTTGACTAAAATGTTCTATTTAAAGTAATAACTGCTTTTATAGCACACCAGCTCCCTTCCTCACTAAGCTACTTTGAGATCTGTAAAAGCGGTCAGAAAAACAGATGATACCAATTAAAATTTTATCAGGAGCTGGTTTGCTGTGCAATTTATTTCATGTAATTGCAGAACTCAGGCATCCAAAAATAATAAGATAGTTTCTCCCAAATCATAGGAATCTAAGTAATAAAAATGTTGAGGCTGTTTTTATTCCTTGATGTTAGATACTCTGCGTGACCTTCTACCTAGTCTGTGCCACACCTTGCTCCAAAACCAGCACATGTGGTTGCATTTCATTCTTCTTAAAAGTTCCCTATGTCCCTGGACATTCAGCAGGTCTCTCTGATGTATCATCAGTTCCTGTGCAGTTTTATTCATATCAAGAATAGTTGGAAGTAAGAACCCTTCCATATGTGCATTCAGTTAATCAGCACAAGTTCTCCCATCAGTGTGGAGTCTGTGTGCACAAACACGTATTAGCAATAGCTACTATGAAGCTCGTACGCTAAATGCTGTTTAAGCAGAAGTTGGTATCATATTTCTTCATTTAGCCTTACCAAGCCAAACATTTTTGCGAATTCTGAATCAAACCTTGAGGTGAGGCTACAAATCGTGGTATTAAAAAAAACAAACAAATGTACTTTTTAATGTGTGTCTTTTCTTTAACTTATCTTTATAACTTATTTAATAGTACCATGTGTTCATTCTTTTTGCAGCACAGAATTACAGGCACCATTTTTTAAAGGAAATGTAGTAAATTTCATAGATGTAGAGTGAAAGGCTATGTTGGCAGCTATACTGCCTTTGAAGCATCATTTAAAATGTTCATGCTTTCCTACCCTGCCAGCTATATATAGAGACATCCAAAATGATGCAGGGGGAAAGATAGAGCAGTCTGGCTAAAAAGTGCTTGAGAAATTGTTACAAAATCAGTGTCTAGTTTGCAAAAAAACCTATTTGTAATTTTAAGTGTAGATTCTGCATTTTGAGATGTACTTAAAAACACAGCAAGGAAATATAAATGAAGAAGGGATAGTGGACTGAAAAAAAAGATTAAAAAGCAAACCAACATATGTTAAATTTGCAGAATATATCTCATTCCTAGAATGGCATGCTTAGCATGGAAATAGGCAAAGTCAGCTAGGATTTCTAATACTGTGTTCAAGTGTTTATAGTGCCTTTATGTTAAAACTGAACCAGGAATATTTTTTTAATTGCTAAAGTTTGGTGCCAAAGTAATTTACATTTTTATTGTTAGACAATACTATGGCTGCTAAAGGGCTCTTTTAATTTTGTCTAATAAAATCAAAATGAAAATTATATTAAAATATTAAAATCAAATACAGTGACAGGAACCGTTAGACATTGAAGGCTAAGTCATATCCTCTTGGAGAATTTAATGCTGACAAAGATGTTTTGCATTTGTTGATTCAAAGCACACTTGATTATCTACTAATTATCTACTGATTATCAATTATTTACTTATTTATCCTCTCTGACATAGAAGTGACTTCCATTTTATGCACGGAGTAATTTGGGTTGATCAGATGTACCTGACACTACATTCTGATTCCATGATACAGTGAAGATCAGACTTCAAATTTCTGAGCACATTGTCTTCCACTGGCAGTTAATAATTTGATATATTTATGTCACTGAGTAAACGTGAACAAAGATTTTTAGTAGTTAACCTGTATTATAAAAGATAGTTTTAAATTAATCAAGTACTGATTGAATTTGATCTATCTGACCTGGAAGTCTGCGGCCTGGGTTTTCTTGAGAGTTTGCATGGTTGTTTCTGTTAAGAAAAGTGAAGATAAATTGCTTTTAAGCCTGAAGTGCAGCATTTTACATTCATTGTGCACTTCCAGACAAGTGGAAGTGATTCCACAAGTAATGTGTGTCTCTGGACATGAACCACGGTACTCTAATCTTGGGCTGTAGTGCTATCATGCACCTTTCATGGTAAGGCAGATAGAATAGATTGCACTGCTCCAAATGTGAATGCTGGAAAACAAAGAATACAAAAGCAAGACACACATCCTCTCTACAGCACCAACTTGCCTCCTTCGGCAATGACAACACCACACACCAGAAATGCAATAGCTCTGCAGATGGTGTGGGGACACTTTGGAAGCCAAAGCCAAGGCAGAGCACTGAAAGCCAAATGCTTAACTCTGTGTTCAGGCAAACCCCCAGATCAGACCAGTTACACTAAGTAAGAGACACTTCACGTGAGCCATCCCAACATCTGTAAATATTATTTTTGTCCTTTCTTCTGCCTTCAATATGATTTGCATCTACTTAACCATCACTAAATGTTGGAGTCGTTTCTGCAGGATTCTTCCAGCTTGCTCATAGTTTCTGTGGTGATAGGAGAGCTTGTATACCACTGCAGGCATAATCCATGGAATTAAATGTTGACAAAAGTCTTGCTTCGTGTACACATTTACTTCACCTCTTGCTGCAGGAACAGCTCTGCTGAACTGCTGCTCAGTTTGTTCACCATTCCATACAGCTACATACAGCCCACGGCTGCAGCCAGACGGAGTACAGGGAAATACTGCACTTTAAACCACTACAACCCAACCCTGGGAAAGCAATTATTTCTGCCGTTTACCTCCCAGATTTTGGACATCTCAGAGATTATGTGTGACCAAAGCATTTCTTGTGAGGAACACCAAACTCAGCCAGAGGGTGCCTCCAATTTGCAGCTTGTGGCCGTGGCTATGGTGAGGACAGGCAAGGGAGGAAGAGGGAGCAGGTTTAGATGGAAATAGTAGAGCTGCCCCTCTCTCAGCTCTGGCTGCGGTGTTTTCCATTGCATTTGGCCCTTGCCAAGCAGAAGCCTCTGACCTAATCATTCAGCAGCTTCATTTGACCACACTCTGTCTCTCTCTTTAGGAAACACGATTACTGAGTCCTAAATGCTTCCTAGAGTCTTTCATCTTTCCTCTATCTAATTAATGCTAATTTCCTTGATGGTACTTCTAAAGTACAGTTGGAGCCTGGATGTAGATTACAGAGCACTTTACAATATCAGCAGTAAATCAGACAGAGATTGTGAAGCACATATAATATGCATTTCCTGAGAGTTGTGAAGGGTGGGACTTTATCTTGCAGTGCATTAGTGCCTCTAAGATTGTGTAACACTATAAGGCTCTCAGTTATCATGACCTTTGGTTGCCTGGAAATCCTCTTCCATTACACTGTATGCCTATTTCATTTTTGTAGACAAATCAGTTTGGCACATGTTAACCTCAAACTATAAATTTTGTCTTTTAGACAGTTTTCAAGAGTGATTTTCCCAAGGAGCAAAATACGTTGAGAGGAATCCAGAGGGCCTTAACTCATCTTCAGGGGGATCACCCTCATATTTTGAACCCAGAAGCATACCTGAGACATAAGAGAAGAATATACATTAAAACTAAAAGATACACTCAGTTTGCATTGTAGGAGGAACGATATGATTAAATTAATAAAAAGAAAATTATCCTCCATTTTAGAGATACTTGCCTCTAGTAAGAAAGGTGTATAGGTTATTTGGTTATTTTTAGTGTAATGTTACACTATTTGACTATGTAACTTAAGCCAATCATGCAGCCAGCATCATTCCATGTATAGCTGAGAAGTCTTTCATATGACAATATATGACTGCTTGGACAAGTATGTTTCAAGGTGTATCTCTGTATGCACTTGCAGAAGTGCAGATGGAATTTGTAGAACAAGCTCTAAATATGTCCGAAATGTTCTAAAAGCCAAACCTATCCAGCTCTGTAAACCTGATATCAACTGTGCTCCATTGTCTGGTCACTTCAGGTGGTGGAAAGCGGAGAGGAAGTATGACTCTTTTGGCTTGGTTGTATTATTTTGTCATCACTTCTTACTGATTAGCCAGGGTTCTGATCAACCCAGGGAATTCCCACAGATTTAGTCTCTGCTATTGTGAACAGTAACTCTTTGATGGCAATATAACCCCCCCAGTACAGTTTAAAACTTGACTCAGATTACAGTTATAACTCCCAGTTATAGAATTGGCTCAGTTCCTCTGTATCTTCTCTTACTGCCAAGGATAGAAAAGCTGTCAGTAGATCTTCCTACATAAAACACGGCATCTTCTAAAATCCATTCAAGGAAGAAAAACTCAACCAAATTGATGCTTTCTTCCAAACTTCCCCATGTTTTTACCTGAGTTTTTATACAGATTATAAAATGAGAACAGGGTCAGAGAATGTGTATATAAATTTAAGGGAAATGCTATATTGAGCTTAATCCAGACATGTTTTTCTGAGCCACTTTTTTTTTAATGAGCCATCATATATGAAAATACATTCATTTTTTCAATAATAGCTTAGCTTCAGCGCCCTAAACCCAAATTATTTTCAGTGTAAATTATAATACCCACATTTTACAAAAATCTATGTGTTACTTCATTTAAAATGCTACTCCCTTATAATGAAATACAGTAGCTGGCTCTTCTACTGAAAAAAATCATTAAATATTTCCATACTGGCTTCCAGCTTGTCTGGTGTTTTTGCCTGGCAGAATACAGTGCATCTTTGTGTGTTATTAATGGGCTGAGCTTCTGGACAAGACCATAGTTTTCGCCACTGCAAGATTTCCTTACAAACAATGTGCTGTAAACCAGACTGGAGCAGAAGCTTTCATACATCCAGAGGACTATTTTTGACAGAGTAAGTTAAGTCTTTCAGGAGACAAAAGGTGAAATACCTATTTCTTCCCTTCAGAGCATAAATTAAGTATTAAAAAAAATCCCAGGAGCAATTGCAAAACTGTGAGGAATGTGGGAGGTTGTTAATCTTCAGGTCTGGTCTTAGGCCTGAAGGAGTCCTCCCCTCCTTTTGGCTCTAAGATGAAGGATAATGGTGTGAACACTGCACATGCAGTACTACACAGAAGAGTTGCCAGATGTGGGTGGTGCTGACAAATCACTGTCAGGTGTTAGAGGAACTTTTCCAGGAGTGCTGCAGGCTCTGGGATGGGAAATGTGCCATTCCCAACAGCACTAGAAGCCATGTGCAACACTGCTACATCCCCCAAGCACACCTGAGCTATCCCAAGAGCTAAATACTGAGATACAGCATTTCAGTACTTGGCACCCTTGGTGCCCTGGCACCCAGGAATGCTGTAGCAGAGCAGTGCAGATGAGTGTCTGAAGCTCAGCTAAGACCTCTCTGTACTTCATGGCATGCTCAGCACAGGTGGTGGAACGGGAGAGCAGCTGTGCCTGGCCCTATGCCAGTGGGCAGGAGCTGGTGGAGATGGTTCTTTGCATATGGAGGAGTCAAACAAGAGGTTTCCTTGGCTGTGCATCTGTCCCCTTAATCCTCACTCCTACAGCTGAACATGTCTTCTGAAATGAAGGCAATTCAGAAAACTGTCTAGAAACTGACAGCCCTTTAAGATCTTTATACTACAAAGACAATTTCTGGGGAGTCTTCCAGAGATAGTCACCCCTGGAGCAGAAATAAACATGTGCCTTGGTCTCAGCTGCAATATGTCATAAACCAGGGTAATGTGTTAAAGCTGGGAAAAGGGAGTTGTGCAGTTCAGCCAGCATGTGAGTTGTTGTGGACTTAATGACACATCTTCCCTTGTGCTGTCTCCCTAGTGGGGTGCAGAGGTGTGTGGGGGAGCAGCTCTGTCAGATAGGAACAGAGGAATTTTCTGAAATTACCTGATCTAAATTTGCCAAATGACACCATACCCCCTAAGAGACAACAGGAAGGTCTCATGGAGCTAAATATTTATTGGCAGCATTTCTGGTTGCCTTCATTCTAGAATGATTTGAATCAGGATAAAAACAGATGCAGGTGAAGTGGCCCCCTGAATCTCTTATTTATGAAGTTTAATACAATAAAAGGCAAGGCAAGGGTCACCACTCATTTAAACTGCCTCATCCACATTCAGCAAATTTATGTATTTACCTATCAGCAATCTAAATTATTTCAAGTGTGCCTCTTCCCCATTTTTCCATTCACCCTCATCCAAAACTTACCCTCCTGCCTCAAGACTTATAGGTTTTGACTAAAGAAAAGCGATGTTATCCGTTGTTTATCAAAGTGAAGATCTCCAACTTTGTATCGGGTGAAAACTTAAGAGTGTGTCCTTAGCCTTGATTCGGCCACAAAGTGAAAGTCATACAAAGGTAAGAGTTTCAGTGTTAGTTTCCTTAAAGGGAAAGGGATGGGGGCCTGACCAAGGTGGACTTGCATTTCTGGGTCACTTGGCATACGTAAATCTCTCAAAATGGTTTTGTGCACAGCGGCTGCCCCATGCTTAGAAGTCTCATATCCTAGAATGAGATGTAAAGAAATTAAAAAGGAAGCAGCAGTTGTTGAGTTAAAAATACATACCAGGATATGAAAATGTGTATTTTTTTAAAGAAAGAAGAGTGTGGTGAAGGCCCTAACATAAGGTCTGAAGTGGAAGAAACAGCCTGTTTTGATGACAACGTTTCTCTCTTTTTTTTTTTTTTTTTCCCCTCTGAAGGTTCTTCACTCAACATTGCAAGAAAATAGCATGATTTTTAATCTACTCTAACAAGATGAAAGTCCAGACAGCGTTTTTTTCATCTGTGTATACCATCAGCAGTCACTTGCCGGAGGCGACGCCCAAAGCTCGGGAACGTGCTGCATGTTCTTCAGCACCATCTACTGGTACATGCCCTATCCACCACTTGGGCACTGCATTACCTACAGCCCTCGAGAGAGTCAGGAAGAAAACAACTAAAATCCTCCAAGAGGCTGCCCATACATGGTAAACCGAAAGGCTAGCCTGTCTGAGTTGGTGCTTAAATAGATTTTGATTCTAATAAGAAACAGTAAAAATCATCCATTTAGAAGCTGTGTAATTGAGCTTATGGTCATACATGTCCCCTAACAAAAACATAATGAAGGCCAGGAACTGAGTAAAACAGGTCAGAGTAAAACAGAACTCATGAGGTAATGGAAATATAAGATGAGGTTATCTGGACAGGGAAAAAAGGTACGGGAAATGTAAGAAGATATTAACATGGAAAAGAGCTTTTGGAAGCTGAGACAGGATGTATTTCCTGAGATCTGTGCCTTAAAAATTACATTCCTGAACAGGCTTGGACTGTTATTCTCTAATTTTGCAATACTCTTTTTAAAATATAAAACTGATTAAGAGGGAGGTGTGACTGTGTTTTTGAAAAGACACTAGATAAATAAGCTTGGACCTCTCTGACTAGAGCAGCTCTACATACCCTTTCAAGTGAGACAGATCTGGGGCTGGGTTTATTGAATCTCTATTGTCCTCAGAAACCCTGTCATGAAAACAAAAAGGAAAACAAAATTTGGAGCACAACTTGCAGACACTGTACATTAGTGCAACTCACTGACGTTAGAAACACTTCCTGATTTGCTACAGTGGAGGAACATTCCACTCTGTTTGATGCCTTTTCTGCCAGTGGAGAAAACCCAAAATCAAGCATAACCACCGAGTGAGCCCTAAATTATATTCAATAAGCGGAATAATTTTTGTTGCCAATTTTCAGCATTCATTTAATTGACAAGAGGTAGTGTGCCAAAGGTATTCCAGACAGTCAGGAATGAGGTTTTCTTGGTGTTTCAGAGTATGAAAAAAGAATAGAGAAAAATTATATAAGGTGCTACTGACATATTTGGACAAATACTTGTTGATCTTGTTTAAATTTGTTTGTTTATTTGTATATCTACAGCACTATCTTCACAGAAGCAGTACAGAAAGGTATAGTCTCCTCACCATAGAACTTGATATCAAAGAAATCTATTCCAATAAAAATCCTTTGGTGAAAGGCTTCTATACACAACTTCCTACTCACAGAAGTTACTGCTTAAAAACTTTCAAAATAACATTATACTTAATTACAGCATCAGCAAAATGTTGACTAAATAAATATTTTGCAGCATAAGCTTTCAGCATCTCTTTTTGATGGTAATGCCTTTTGAAAGGTATTTCAAAGTTTTCAGCTTGGTCTTATGAGAACAAAATTTAAGCAAATATCATTTAGCATCAGTGCTTGTTTATGCTGTCGTGGCAAATGCCTCCAGTTGCTAAAGACAGGATAACTCAGTTATTTGTTGTAGCTGGGGCATCCTGCAAGTTGTAGTTCCTCATGACATGTACAGGCTTGTGAGCTTTATAAAGTTTTTCAGAAGATGTTGTTTCCAAAGTAAATAAAAGTACCTGAGACATCTTCCAAAGTTAATGACTGTAGCTCTGATTGATAGAAATGGCCATATGTGTGGCCAACAATTTAATACAGATGTCAGCGGACGAACAGACCATTGGTAAAGCAAGACTGGATGACAAGTCAGATTAGGCAGATGAAGGATTGAAATTAAAAGAGCCAGAAACATTCTTTGAAAAGGTAGCTCATAAAGAATGGGCAAAGGCACATTTAGAAAAAGTTAAAATTATGGAAAAATTTTCTTCAGAAGTTCTTCTGGAATTGATACAGATGAAACTGTTTACTGTTTATGTACTTCTTTGAAAAGACTAGAAGAAAACACTGGAGTATGCTTTTGGGGTTCTAAAACATTCAACAGGCTCCTCTGTTGCAGTGCAGTTTTACCATATTTCCAAATTTAGTCATTTTAGCAGCTACAACCTCAAAAAGTTGCTACTGTACTGAACTGAAGATTAGAAGTTGGCAACGTATGATTCCAGATGGCTTTAAGACAGATCTGGGATGCCCAGATAGAGCTGAAAAGTGTTTGGTGAACATATGGGCAAGTGAATTGCCTGTAGATTTTGTGATACATTGATAGCAACACATTTCTGGTAAAAGACAAACTACTTGTTCCCATTTATAAGAAATGAAAGCATTGATAAGTGTTCATCTTGGATGACAGAGAGTGAAATGTGCACCAAAGAATTTCCTAGTAGCATCTATAACTGAGGCAGAACAAATCCTAAAACTTAGTGTGAAAACATAAAACAAAGAAACCCCACAGCTGGAGTGCTAAAGCTGGAATTTGGCCAGGACTTGCAGATGTAATGATAATTACATCTTCTTTTAAGGGTTGCAACTCAGGGTGTCAGTCAGTGTTACAATTTGGTCTTCAAGTGCAAAGTTCAAAGTGCTGTTTCAAACTACGATGTCTTCTATCCTCCAGGGACAAGTCAAAACATGACATTAAAGGAAGGTGCTATTCCTTGGTCTGAGTGTAATCAAAGAGATTTAAAGATTCTGAGAGTCAATACCTGAGCAGATGGCCTGTGGTAGTAACAGATTTTAGCTCCTATTCCCTTCCCATTCAGTGTTTTACACATCATATATATCTTTTGCTGGTACTAGTGTAATATGTCCTATACACAAGTAGCAGAGCCCAGAATAAAATTAAGGAACAGTAAAACATGCCTCCCACATGCATACATGAAGGATGAGATTTTCCCATGCACATCAACAAACTCATCCAAGAATTACAATGAAAGGAATGTAGCTTCCTATTAATAAAGCCAAAAACTCGTGGCAAGGAGTATTTATAAATAATCCAGAGTGACACTCCTACCTTTGGTTAGCATGGGGGCAATCTGTGCACCCAGAGGATGTATAGGCAGAAGGGGCAGGACTCCTAGCCAGTCCTCACTCCATGCCACGGGCTCAGCCAGTCCAGAGACTCCTCACCTGCCCTGCAGTAACACCTGCACAGAGGTGTTGGCCCTCCTGCCCCAACTCGCACCCACAAGGAGTTAGCTATCGTTCCCAAGCAGGTTGCAGTCTCAGACCCTGTTCCACAGTCTGCTTCAGGCACCCCTTCAGAGGAATTCATGCACTGCTAGTGGTGACATACCCCAACTCTAGTGAAAGTCACTTCCACTGCCAAAGTGGTCACTGGATAGATGGATGGGGAGCCCTGAAAGAAGACTCTACCCAGGGGTAGGGTCCTACAGCTCAGTAAGCAAATCACATTATTGTAGCGGGGAAGTAACTATTCCAGGAGCTGTATTCTCTATTGCCTCCCCTCTGGTTTAAATGTCAAACAGTGGATGACTCTTCAGGGAAAACAAAAAGAACCAAGCATCTAGTTTCTTGTTTGCAGACTTCCAACCAAGGCCAAACTTCTGGGCAATTCAACTACGCGGTCTTGCTGCTGGGAACCTGAACACTCTTTAATGAGGCAGAGTAATTACAGCTATGTCCTAGTGATGGCTCCATGTTGTTGTAGATAGGCAGGGTATAAGAGCACCTGAAACAGTTTTCTAGTACGGCATTAATCAGAGAGTGGTTGAGAAGATTCTACTGGGAGAGCATGAAGAACCACTGCCTTTCGGAAGAAAGCAAAGTTGAAAAATTCTCTTTTGAGTAAAGGGTTAGGGCTGGATTACTTGTAGAATATTCTATAATCTTTATTTGATGAAATTTAATAAACTAGTGTTCATTGACTTTTAACTGGAAATGTTGTTGTTCAACACCGCAACACATCCTTTTGTTAGTCTGAAGGTCTGTGTCTCAGCTTTCAACAGGCTCCCATGCACTCCCACTCCAAGGCAAAGGAGCTCACAGGAATATTGTCTGGGATTCTGCAGGGAGCAGGGAGTCAACAAATGTGTACATAATGCTCACTTCAGTCAACACTGATACCAAGTGAGATTTTAGGAAGTTGAAGAATATTCAATAGCATTGCTTATTAACATTTTAATTAACTGATAATTTTACTCCAGAGGACTCTTCATAGCCACAAAGAAAATTGACTTTCTTAGAGTCATTGCAACTGTGCTGTAATAGATAATTTAGTCAGAATACACGATATCTCTCCTGCATATGGCATGTACAATAGAAATATAAAATAATTTACTTAATGGAAGTTTTGTCTTACCTACAATCTTTTCACCTTTTCAGGATAATATTTGTGGGAGCAGAGGAATCTTTCAAAAGGCATCATACATTTGTGGAAATGAAGAGTATAGATTATTATGCTTAAATGCTACTTTTAACTCCTAGTATGGATATTTGAGCCTGTTTCAGTCTGATAATACCTGGGAGTTATTGGGGACTTATGTAAACTGGGCCTATAAGCCTAGATGAAGCATTCTAACCTATGCTTAAAACCACCAACTCATTTGAAATTTTGCTTTAGCATTCAAGCGCATCCACTGTACAGCTAGGGCTCACTGCCACTAGTGTATCGTAACAAGCGGTCAAAGTAATTTCAAAGAATTCTGAATGTAGAGAATGCTTTGATTTGCTTTTATTTCCTAGCTACCTGTAAAAATTGGCTTTTTGCCTTGCTTTTGACTATGCTTCACTAGCTATGAATCAGAAGTTGAAGTTTCAAAGGCACAACAGTGCAGCATTAAAATCAAGTTAAATTACTATCCCAGAAAACAAAAAAAAACCCAATAAAACTAGTACGCAGTGTTTGACAACTTTACTGGAAAATCCAAAAGCACTTATTCAAAAAAGTGCTATCTAAATTGTAAGAAGAAAAAAAATAAGTAAATTCTTGTTAGTTACATGGTTCTACTGAGCATTTTCAAGAATACTATTTTTCTTTTTTCTTTTTTATTTCTAGACGACTGGGAAAACTTGCATAATACTGGAAGCTACCCTGCTGGGATGGGTAAGTAAACAAATTTTGGCAGACTAAGTTGTTAATTATTCTGTTTGTTATAGCAAGGTAATTACAATTCTTGCTAAGGGTAAAGAATGAAAGACTTTCATAGGTATTCAGTAGAATTTAATAACAAAGTAAGAGCATGTGAGCAAATTTTAATGATCTTGAATAGATTCAACTTCAAAGAGTGGGCATACTGAGGTCATTTAATTAAAAACTTATGGAATACGTGGATAAAAAATGCTCTTGACTGGTTATTAGCCAAGAATACACTCTTGACTGTCTATTAGCCAAGGTAACATGTATATGGCCAGTCTGCAAAACAATGACAAGAGTCCCCTTGTAACAAAAATGGTAATGGTTGAAAAATTCAGTCAGAAAGAAACTATTTTTAAGTTGTGAAGAGAAGATAATCAGTCAGCCTTTGGCTGCTTCTAGGCATAAAAATTCTTTCTAGTTTTATCTGAAAAAATAACTTCTGATATGGTCCATGCATTTCAAAAGCAATCTGGAGAGCTGAAAGTCAGTTAAAAGGCTGGCAGAAGAAACAAAGAAACCTGAGCAGTTGCAGCTTTGCTAGGAATATCACTGGTGAGGTAGTCTTATATAAACTATGACGGTTGGACATATTCTGCAAACCAGAAGGGTACAGGCAAGTTTTCCGGCTGTGATAGCAGCTCTTTACCAAAAGGCATCGTCATCTGGCACATCTGCGCTACAGCAGTCGTCCTCTGCATCCTAAGCAGATACCCTGACTCTCTCTCTTTTCTTTTAAAGTTCTGCTTTTGGAAAGTGCTTTTGGACAAAGATTCTTACAGGCAAAATTGCAATTCACTCCTTTGAAGGGCTTTCTATTGCTTCCTGAGCAGCATGGTGCACCTGGTGACAGCAATTAGGAAGAGGAGCTTAGCACATTTCTGTAAAGGCAGGGATTTTGCAGTGGTGCACACAGCAGTAACTGGAGAAAATGGATTTCTATTGAAGAAAAGGAAAAGGCTGGGAGAATGAGATGCTGTGGGATATAAGGGCTTTCAGCAAAGTCTCTCCCCTATTCAGAGGCTGGGAATGGTTCGACTCATTGAAGGAGCAGTAGAGAAGAACTGTGAGAAGAAAAGCAGGGGTACCATAGAAGGTTGTCCTGTGCAAGGTAGCCACTGGTGGTTTTAAATATGCAAGGCAGAGGATTGAAATGTAATACCACCTTGCTTAACAATGAATGCTGCTACTCCTGCTGATCAGGTCTGTAGCTAGATTAACAAATTTTGTGAGCTCCTGCCTCTTCCTCGCACAGAAGTCATGCAAAGAGCGTGGTGCTTGGCTGACCCTGGGCTGATGCACAAGTATCCAGAGGTGTTAAAAGTTTAGTTCTATCTGATGGTGGCTTGGAGTCACACAAGGTCTTGGAAGAGGTATAAACCAGGGAACAGCAAAACAAAAAAATTATCTGCGAAATGTTCATCAACAAACATGTCAAACCAGATTATGATTACCCAGAGAAGGGCTGGTACATCAAACAAGAGCTTGGCTTTCTGATGAGGGTGGTGTGTTGCGTGCGGGGTATTTGGCCACTGTCTTTGTGGGAGACAACAGAACTTGCCCAGAAGAAAATATGGTGAAGGGTTATTTTCAAAGAGCTCAGCTGACTCCACAGAAGCTATTTGTGGCTGTGATTTCTGTCATATTCCTTCACGGCATTTTTCTGTTTCAACAAAAATGTGTGTTGTGTGTCTGCATGTGGGGAACTGCAGATGTGCTGAAGAAGAGGAAAAGTTCATTTCAAACTTGCATGTTGAAACACTTCATGCAGTGTGAACTTATTTTCTCTTTAAACTAAATATATATTTGCGTACATTAAAAAAGTGCTGATTTTAACTATTTTTGTGTCTGATCTGGGAACTCAAAGGGCAGTCATCTGAACAAATTTTTGCTTTTGACTGAGCTCTTATTGCACCTTAGAGACCTGAATGGTTCCAGTGTGTGAATTTGAAGGTAATTTGACAAGACATGTGGAATCCAAGGTAGTAGAAGTACAGATAGAAGCTCATTTTCTGGCAACAAAAAAGAAAAGATTAAGAGTATAACCTGGCCTGAAATGTTGCCGACTCAGCAACAAGGTGCCACAAAAATTCCTTTCCAAACATTGTGGCATCTGTTAATGCCAGGAAACCTCACAGAAGTTACAGAATGTGACTGAGATGCTCAAAGTAAGATCTTGAATTCTGCTTCCAGCTCTGGTGATGACAGTTCCTTGTATGTATGGGCAGGAAAAGGAAAGTATTTTTGTTATATGGGTAGGTCTACCTTGCTAGCAAAATTCAGTAGCGTGTGTGACAACAATAATCACAACTCAAAATTCCAACATATTAGCACATGCCAGTAACTACACTAATAACTTTCCAAGATTCCTGGCCATGTTAGTTTGCTTTTTAGCATGTCCCAAAGACCAGGCCACCAATTCTTCTTGGCTGTCTTCTGTCCTTGCCTGCTGATGCTGATGCAGCTGCAAACACCTTCCCACATTTTGCTGTGATGCTTGTATCACAATGAAAATACTGAGATCTGTAGATTTAGATATCTAAAGAGGGAAATTGATTTGCATTTCATTCTGATGGTATCTGAACACGCTGCCGTACTCCTGAGAATGAATCACGAGTGCTCGTTCTGGCGGGCAGCTGTGCCCTCCCACACTCTTTCCCGGTATCTGCCTCAGAGCACGCTCTGTCACCTGGGTGGCCGGCGATGTTGGCAAATGAAAGCAGCATTTCAGAGTGGATACACAGAGGTGAGGAGGTGTAATGCAGATGGGTAATTCAGAAGTAAAAACTAGGCAGTTGTTCTAAAGTAGTAATTAAGATTTATCATGTGTAAAATTGTCTCACCACATCTAAACCAAGGAGTGGTTTTGGAGCACCTGTGCTTTGCTGTTGGAAGCTCATTTGAGCTGGAAAATTCTTCCTCTAGAGGCAATTTATTACCCGTGTAACGGATGCTATTTTGTTGAATGTGTAGCATATTGAGGTTTGGCTACCAGTTTCACTCTTTCAGCACAAAGTGAAAATATGGAGATTGTGGGTTTGGAAGAATCTCTTTTATTGATGTGGAAAACTGAGAATTTAACTTGGAAATTCCTTGATTAACTCCTGATTCTGTTTATTCAGGGAAAGGCTATTAATTTTGGAAATTAACTTCAATTATGTTCAATAACAAATTCCCTTCTTCATAGGCAGCTCTTGTTTCACCTTTTGATGGGACTCCATTCCCTGAACAAAAACATTCCATATCTGTCTTTCAATAGGCTGCTATCAAGATTTTATATTTTAAAATTTTACAAAGTTATATACTTTGCAAATGAAAAAAGTGAAAGTCTGAGAGGCAAAAGGGGAACATTTGCTCTGTCTTACTGATGAGTCTTACTGATGTTAAACTGTTGAGAGCAATTAAGAAGCCATCAACTCTGAAAAAAAGCACATTGAACTGTGTGCCCTGAATCAGATTAAATCACTTGATTTTTTTCTATGAATGATTTGCAGTATATTTCCACAGTTTTAGAACACACTTCCCTGGAGCACATGCCTACCAATCTGACTGAAGCACAACCTTAGAGAAACTCTAAAACTAGAAATCTAATAATTTCGTCTTTCCTTCCTAAATTTTTATTTGAAAAAAAATTCTTGTTTCCTTTTGTATTTTAATTTCAGTAAGCTCAGCAAGACATGTATGACTCTGTTCATTCTGTGTATAGAACTGCGAAGGAATTACCTCACTAGACTGTTCACATCTATCTGGTGTCGGATTATTTAAAAACACATACAAGAAATTGTGCAATGACTAATCACAAAATGAAATGGATTAATGTGAAATAGCTGTAGAGCAGTCACTGGTCTTTGAATTTCAAGTGTTCCAAAGTGATCAGAATTTTTCCTTGCTCTAGTTCACCTCAAGATGACAATGGCAAGAACATATCTATTATCACGCCACTGTGGTTTGATTTACACTCCATTTAATTACAGCAGTTTTGATGTCATTCTTAGTTTTGAATGGCTTGCAAATCTTTTTGTTCTTAAGTGAAATATGAGTTGCTTTATTTTAGCTGCAAATTAATAGGAGTTTTTAAGCAAAACCAGTTAAAAGTGAATCAGTTTGATTCTTCCCTGGTATGGATAGCTGTAGCCCAGATAAGTTTTTGTCTTGAGGCCAATCCCTTATCAGTCCTAAAGGAAGAGCTACATTTATGTGTTCTCTCCTTACCTCCTCCTTTGTACATTCAAATTTGGATTAATGTCTTTGCATATATTCTAGGGAAAATGCCAGATCTGCAAAGACAAAGAACAGGTATTGCTATTTTTGCTGTGAGGCTTAAGTTTATGTAATGCAGAATGACAGGCTGCTTGTGCAAACGCAGCAGTACAAGTAAACAAAGTGGAAGGAAATATCTCAGAAGCCCACACTAGCAGATAAACTTAGCCATAAAAGGTCTGGAGAACAAATTTGTGGGCTCTAAGAGGTAAGTGTTGAACTAGAAATTGGTGTGTTCATACAGTTTGTTGCTATTGGGAGAAAAAGAATAATAACAGTACACAGTACTGATCAAATCCATTTCTGAAGGTAGTTATTAAGAAAAATACTGAAAAACTATTAGCTCAAAGGCATGTGGTGACATGGAAGTGGCTTATCAGAATTGTATCATTCTGTAAACATTTCCATTTTTTTTTTGTTTAATGCTGTATTTATAAGGTGACTTTCATGTTCGTTATATGGATACTTTGTCATTCATATTTGTCATTCAGGCTGGTAATTAAATCAGCTGCAAAAGCTGTATTTGCTTCCAGCTAAGGTGACTGCTTCATTATTGTCACGGTGGCTTCCTAATCACTGGCTTCCAGAAACTTCAGTCTGCAGATAATAAAAAGAGAGAGACCATGATATAAACAGCAGTGTTCCCCCTTTCATACAAGCCTACATCTGTTTCCTGATTTACACAGGAGTGAGGAGAATTGAGTCTGTCTGGATTTTTCTCCCTCACCCTCCAGTTCTTATTTTAGTTTCTTTCATCAGCTGTGCAATTGAAAACAGTCTTCTTCCAGGCTCTCAGCATGGACAACAGGAGGTGTGAGAGTCATAGTACACGGTAATGCCAATTAAATCTCTATCCTGTATCATTACCATATCCATCTTGAAGTTGCTCTTTCTCTCTTGGCTGTTTGTTCAAAAGACATTGTCTTACTGCATAAACCTGCCCCTTAAAAGGCCCCAGTCCTTTTCTGAGGACAGTGACTGGAGTCACCCTGTCTGGTGACTGGAGGACACCTCCTCATTCCTAAGGTGGACAGTGAATGACTTTGCTTTTTCCCACTCAGCATTGCTTTCTGTGTTGCCATTCAGTTCTCTTGTCCTGCTCCCCCCGTTGGGTCTGCCTTTGCACTCCTAACTCACTTGCACACTCTTTTGAGCATAGAGTTGGAATTATCTTGACTTCCAGCACTAGCCTCGATGAGTGCACAGCACTCATCCAGACACCACAATTCTCCCGAGGTTTGGACACACAGAAAATGCTGTGCACTTGGGGTCGGTTTGGAAACAATATACAAAATGGCTGAATGATTTATCCCAGGTCATCATGGAAGCACAGCGGGGGCTGAAGCCCCCAGTTCCCACATCCTAGGTTGATTGCATAAACTACTTGATTATTTCTCCTCTTCTGTGTTCACATTAGCACTGGAAAGGAAGCAGTGCTGGGGCTGCTCTTGTGCCTTACTCATGTGGTGGGTGCTGTGCCCTGCAGCTTCACCATTGCCTCATGTACCCCTGGGCAGGGCAGAGCCTTACCTTAAATAAACTTCTAGGCATTTAGCGAGTAAACTTCTCTGATCATCTTACAGTACGCTTGTGCAACACAGAAGTTGGCACGCATTTTTTCTCTTATGAACCTACCTCCAGGAAGATGAGAAACCACAAGGAATCTGAGCACTTTGAACATAGGCTTTGCATGAAATTCCTACCCTCTCTCCTGATAAACACTTGGAATCAAAGTTATTTTCAGATGTCCCCAAAGAATATTTTCATCAGATTGCTGAGATCTTGACTGATAGCTTTATTAGTGAGCAATGTTGTTAATTGCCGGTTCAGCAGCAATAAAAAATATGATGGCACATTTTTTTGGCCAGATCTTTCTGACATTTTTTCCTTCTCTATATACTTTCTTCTGGCACACATGAATGAATTAACTGTGCAGCCCTTTGCCATTGCCAAGATCCTTCTTACCCTGCTTTGTAGATGAAAGGGTGAGGAATCTAGGGATCTGCTTTGCATCTCTCGCTGCAGGCAAATATCCCCGTACTCACCAAGAAACACACCAAGGCTTGGTTAGGATTTTAGGTACAGTTGCTGTGTTCAGTCTCAGGTCAGAGCTCAGCAGGCTGTTGCCGGCTGGATCTAAACCTCATGACCACTCGAGGCAGACAGGCAGTATTTCAGACCTGAACATACTAAGCTACTGTGACACTGGCATGATGTGTGCCTCTTTTTGATCCATTTTACCAAGCTAGTAAACAGAATTGAAAGTCTTAGGTCTTGAGCTGGATCTTGAACTCCACAGCCAAACACTACACTTGCAGAAGTGCTAGAATTATTGTCGTGGTTGTTCCACCTGGTTGTGGCTAGAAGGTTGAATGTTAGTATTTTCAACATGTTCTGTAAATCAGGTCATTCAGAGGCATTTGTACTTGCTACACACTTTTCAAAATTAGGGCCCGGATATTACTTTGAAAAAGTAATTTTTGATCCGCTGAAAAGTCAGTGGCACACAGAACATTTAATACAGAGAAGGGGCTAGGCTGGAGACTTCTTAATACATAAAGTACTTAATTTAAACACAGCAGAGACAAAATGAGGGCCATTTCTACCCCTGCTCCAATGTCAGTTTGCTATTTACTTCCAACAGGAGGGCTTTGATCTGCAAGTTGTTTTTATTAAAAATAAATAAGGATAACAACTTAATCCACTACCAGCAGTCTAATAACAGCATTCTAGGCTTGAGTATGAATTTTCAAATGCAGTTCAGGTGTGACTATAATCCATACAGCACCAACATTTTTTGTCTTGTACATTCCATATGAGAGACCATCATGGTGGGCTTATTGGAACTCACATCTAACATGACTTCAATTGACAAAAGTGCTTTTAAAGAGTTTTGTAATCTTCTCCACACTTTTCTATGGATTCCTTTAAAATTGCTGTTCCATTGGAAACTCATTGCTGGAAACAGCTTTCCTCTTTTCTTTGCTTTTAACGCAAAGGATAACTCAGAAGAAGGAAAGATGGTACCTGCTTTTAAAATATACAGCATTTGAAACTGGAGTTTAACAATATATCATAAGCTCTGGCATTACAAATATGAATGACAAGTATGAGTGTCACCTCTCAAAGAGATGACATAAGGTGACAGAGCTTTGAAAGTAGCTGAATTCTGAGGCAATAGCTGAAGTCTGTGGAAGACTCCAATTCTTATTTAACTGGGAATTTCTCAGTGATGAACATTGTCCTGTCCTTTTTGTCCAAAAGCTTCCACCTGATTCTTTACCTGTCTCACATATCTACAAGATTATCTACAGAGAAATTTGATAAGAAAAAGTGGCCCAGAGTTTTATTTTGCTTTGTTTTATTTTAAGGTAGCTTCTGAATGGTCTTGCTGAAACTGGAATAAACTTGGCTGACTTTTATGTATGTTTCCAGGTAGTTTAGATTAGCCGTAATAGTTAAAAATAAAATGTATAAACTAGTTTGACTGAAAGTGTAGTCTCTTGGCTGTTCTGCTATAAGGATTGTTCTTTACTATGTAAAGATCTCTGCGAAATGCAGCAGAGATGGCCCTGCGACTACTGAAGTAGTGGTTTTCAGAGGCTATTTCAAAATTTGTTTACCTTGAGAACAAATGTTTTAGCAGAAGTGATTTTTACCTACTGTTTTAAAAATACTTCTCAGAGCAGCTGAAAAAGGGATGTGCTGCTCAGCAAGCCACAAAGCATTATTTATTCCTGAATTTTCTTTACTATTTCTTATTTCTGGCTCTGCACGCAGCTTCAGTGGGTGTAGGCTCCTGCCTTAATGGCCAAGATCCCCTTCCTTAGTGCTGAAGAATCTGGCCCTACTGGTACTCTCTTATACCAAGCAGGAAAGAAAATATCCTAAAAGGTGCCCCAGCATAAGGGAATGGGAGAGTAAGTGTAAATAAAGCAGATGCTGGGCAGACCAACAAGAAATGTTTAACATTCCATGCTCTCCACAAAGGGCAGGTCAAGGAAAGGGAATGAGTGGTTGGGATGAAGCACATGCCATGGATATTTTTCAAGCATATTTCAGCAGAGTATATCTAGTCACGTAAACATCCACAACAAACAGAACAGCCTTGTTCTTGAACGTGGCAGACCTCCTGAGGTCCCTCTATATACACAGGAGATGGGTCTCACTATGCAGGGAAGACACAGCTGCTGAATTCGCAGCTGCAGTTTGACTTCATAGCCACAAATTATACTGAAAGTGCCGGACATTCTTGGATATGACCAGCTGAATGATTGGTTGCTCATGCCCAAGTAAAACTAATGTATTGTCAAGCTATGTGTGCCCTGAATGTCTGGGCAGGTAAGAGGTGGAATAAGTGAATTTTTCTAAAGTTGTATCTCAGAGTTTGGGGGAAAGCTAAAAAAACCCCTTTACAGTAAATGAAAGTTCCATGTGTAGCGGGCAAGACTCCTTCTTTCTTATTCTCAGGTGCAATCCAAATTAATTGAATGAAAATAAGAGTTATTTACTCTATATAGATTTGAAGCAAGAGTTCAAGTCACTCAAAGCTTTGAATTTGTGAGGCTGCACTAATTTAAAAGTCAAAGGAGATTAAAATTATGTTTATTTTTGGTTTATATTGAAACTTAACCCATACAATGTTTAATAGAAGTTGAGAATGTACACGAATGAGTCTTCAGAAAGCTGCAAAACCTTCAGCAGAGGTAAAATACAGCAATGAGCTAAACCCCTATGAATCAGTGACTACCCCAGTCTGGGGACTGCCATGCAGACATACAGAAGCAAGAGCATGTAGCAGAAATAGCCTCACTCAATAGGGAAAACATAAGCTGCACCTGCAAACAAAAGTATGGAAATGAATACTGTGAAGGTCAGATACCCACAAGGAAGACATCTTGCCCATTTGCTTATCTAGAGATTATTTTGTTAACATTGTTTGCCCTGCCAGGGCAGGATTATCAATTGCTCTTGAAGATGCTGAAGTCTTCCCCAAGCATCCCATGAGTTCACACCATGCTCCAGCTGCTGCAGAGGTTCAGCAGTGGCCAACAGGCTGCGTTGGTTGGTATAACCTTTTATTTATGGGGAATGAGGGAGAGATAACTACATTGGCACTACAAATCTTGACTATAAGGGATTTCAAAGGAACAAAGAGAATGGAAGAGCTTTCTTAATTGCTCTTTGCAAGACTTGAACATGTCCCAAGTTAGCATTAATAGTTCTCTGGAACACCATACATTTTTGGATGCCATGCTTAGAACTACTTCTGCCTTAGTGTAGAAGAATGCTGTGACTCTATCACCTGGGTCTGTCACAGTAAGCATTTTCCTTTTATAAAATCTTATTTCTTTTGTATTGGCTAATAGTTAGTATTAGTAGCTATTTTGCCTCATGTGCAGTTTGAAACACCTTGCTGGGTAGCTTGCATGGTGATCCAGAGAGAGGTAAGTTTCCTGGAGCCTAAGAGTTTAGCAGACAGGCGATTTTTATTTTTTTTAAGATGGTAGGGTTCAGAAATCTAGCTGGAGTTCATGAACCTATTCTTCCTGTAACTGAAACCCATGTTTTACTCAGGGTTGATTCAATTTTTAAAATAAATGTTTTCCTAGTTACAGGGAAAGCCAGTTTTACATGTAAGGGGTAGAATAATACCCTTCCAAAATCCATGTGTCATGGGTGAGTGGCCTATATGCAGGATATGCATGCACACAAAATCTAGCTTAGAGTAAAAGTTTTCCTCTCTCCATCTGTTCTCTCCCACCTACTCCCTTGCCATAATTTCTGTCATCTTTCTGCCTTCTCACTGAGCTATATCAATGACAGTATTTTTTAAAACTAAGTTTGTGGACATTATTTTCAGTTTCTCTAAATGGAAACTGAGCTTAGATCTCACCAGCATAGATTCTTTTTCCAGTTTCCATGTAAGTACTGTTTACTTTTCCTTAATGGAGCTGGGTGTCTGGACTTGGATTACTGGCATAAACAGAGTGATAAGAGGTTCTTACTGCTTGGGCATGTCATCTGTCCAGCCTGACTTACCAACAGCACCTACTGTCCTGAAGCACCTGGAATATCAGATGTTTCTGCAGACACACAGAAGTGGAGAATAGGGACGTGCAACACAAATGTCTCCAACTTAACCCTTGTAGGAGAAGAAACCTCTTACAAGCGCTTTCCAGTCTTTATGTCTGAGTCCTTTAGCCCTTTTTTCCCAGTGGAGTACCACCAGTGTCCCATCACTCCCAGGAACAGATCCCTTAGGACAGCAGAATTTTTCCTTTCTTGGACTGTGGTCATACACTTTGTATGAAATTCCTATTCACACTGGGAAAAATTCCATGTACAGATCAATGGCCACACAATCTTAGGAATGCAATCATCTGCCAAGAACAGACACTGATTTTCTTTCATAAAACAGTGGACTTGCCCTCTGCAAAAGGAAGATAAATCATTAAAAGCATGTTAGGACATCAGACAGGAAAATGTAAATAACCATACATAACAGCAGCTGTTCCTGATCAGGTTCCGTTCTTTGATCTTTAGAAAGATGGCTATTAATTAGCAGGGTCAACACTAGGCTTTTTCTTGGTAACAATGATCTTCTGAACCGCCCAAATAATAGATAGTTGCTTGTAGCTTTGCTATGCTAAGCTTCTCTGGGAAGGATTTTTTCAGATAAATGGGATAACAAAATTACCTTAATAAAAACAGTTTTGAAGTTAGGTCACATTTGCAGTAGATAGAGGATACATTTTATAGGTAACCGATCCTGAATCCTTTGAAATCTTGTATAAAATGAGTTCCAATCATATTGAAATTGCAGGTAATTGCTATTGAGATTGCAATCACTGCTTGACATGAATATCTACCTGCTGTGCCAGATTCCATCTGCAACATAAAAGTCACCACATTACAGACTCTAAGACTGCTGAAACACTCCTGTTAAGTTGCATTTCTATTTTGCACTACTGGTTGGAAAAACTTTCACTGAATGCATTGGCTAAACAGCAGAGTCCTACTAATGCCCACATGATTGGACCCCACAACAGAGTGCAGTATCAGACCCTGAGGCTGGTATCAAATCCAGAGCAGTCAAATCCTAAAGCCTAGCAACAAACCACATGGCAAGTGTAAAATCCTGGACGCACAATGCATTGCAGATTGGGGTCTGACTAGTCTCCAGCATGCAGTTTCTAATTCCACTTTGGAATTCAGCAGCAAACTGTAACAAGTTACATCTGCAATTTAATTGTAAATTAAATAAAATTTACAGGAAACATCTTTCTTTTTGACATGGTATAATCATAAAACATCTTTTCAATGAGAGTCATAGCAACACATATGGAGGGAGTCCACTGAAGGAATGGAAAATGACCTTGATTTCTCCTATTTTAACACAGCAACAGGGATGAGAAGTTCAGGGTCTGTGATTATGTCTCTCCTGTCACAAGACATGCAGGAGACTTGTCCATGTGAATTTGCACTTATGTTTGAGACAAGCCCAGTTGGCCCAAAGTCATCGATTTAAGAATTAATCTTTCACATTTTCTGTGGTCAAATGTTCAGAGAATCATGGACATGCCATCTTATCTAACTGCTAATGTAGTTTGACAGCAAATAGCTCATCCTCTCAAAAAGGATATGTAGTCAAGTACACAAACACACTTCCGCCTGTATCTGACTGGAAGAGTAGAAAAAATGTAAACCCATCAACCACTGGTTCATAGTTAAGGTCATAGTGGTTGCATAGTTGAAAAGTATTGCATTGTATGACATGAAGGGAAAGATGTGGTACTGTTAAGAATAATCCTTCCTGTTCCTTAGCACACGTTGCAGAATCATAAGATTATGTCCCATTTTAAGTATGCAAGCTGGCCTGCAGATTTCAGCCAAGTCTTCACCAATTTATACATCCAGCTCGTTCTACAGGACCTGTCAGTTCCAAGGCAGAAATGCTAATGTCTCTGTGGCTCCTTGCAGCACCAAGGAACCACGTCAAACACAGTGTCTGGCTCCATGCTCCCCACTCCACTATTCTCTTCCCCACACTATGCACACATTACTTCTGGGCATGACTCACTGCCCACCTCTCTCAGGAAGAGCCTCTCATTCAGCTGGGGCTCATTGGATTGTAGAATGTTTGTGACTGTGCCCCACACTGAAATATTTGCATAACATGCTCGATTTGGTAAAGAAATGAGGTGCACAAATGCTTCAGCCATGCTTGTTCAAAGAACCTAGCTAGAAACCAGCAAATGGTGGTAGTTCTTTAATCTAAATGTTGTGATTCATAACTAACGTGAGCAGACTTGAGTTTTAGGGGATAATTTGATGCAATGTCAGAGCTGTATCTTACTTTTGAGTCCCTTGCAGATAACATCAAATTATTGACCTTGAAATTGGTTGATATATGTCCATTTCGTAAGATGATACTTTTCCTTCATCCTCATCCTCATCCTCATGTCTTTTGTGCAGCCCTGTAAACTATAGGAAAACATTGTCAGCTCAGAGTGCTTGGGTCACCCTGCCTGCAGTGATGCTCAGGTGCATTATGAGTGGGAATGGAGAGGAAACTTCTAAGAAATAAACCCAAATATTTCTGTGAAATGTGTTCCCTCTGTGTAGGGGTGGAGGTGATAGTTTCCTTTATCCTTTGGTGAACCCAAGCCCTGAGTTTATACTACCTAACTGTGAGGGGATAAAACATACAAATATTGTGTCTTCCTAAACCTTCTCTGTTGTCCTGTTATCCATGGCTTATGGACAGAGCACTGCTTGGCTCCCTTCTGGGGCTCCTAACTCTGTCTCCAAAAGGCTTTATTGCTGCCCAGGGAAAAAGGGGCTAATAAAAATGTGGGGATGTATTTGGAAGAGTGAACCCTGTAGTTCTTTCTGCAATTTTACACACTACTACCAACTAGTGCATAGCAACAGCTAACAACAGGGACTTCTCTGTGTCCCCTTCAGTCTGAATGCTAAGTACTAAAAACAGATGCTAATTGTATGGTTCCAGGAAAAAAGAAAAACAGCATGCTGGGGTGACTCAGGACATATTCCCACTGATGTGCAAGGACAAATAGTATTTAGATATGTGGAGATTTGTCTGTGGTTAACTGTGGTTTGTTTAGGGGCAGGGGAAGAGTATGCATGTGGATGCAAAAACTCACAAGCACCACCCTGAACTATTTTAAGTCTTGGAGATGAAGCTGGTGATTATCTTCTGAGCTGTTAGCAAGTGGCTATTCAGTGCCATGGTGGGACAAACTGAACTCAGTGACAAATAAAGAATGGGATAATGAACAGAATTTTATGTGTTTCCTTTGAAGCATAAAACTTGCTACAAATTACATATCATTAAACAAAGGCATAAAAACTTATTGGAAAACAGAGGGTGGCAACACTTCAACAAAAATTAAATGTGACTCTGGTGCATATATTTTTACCTGGGGGAAATCAATGCCTGTGAAAACACTCAAGACAAGAATGCTTATGAAAATGAAAACACTCAAGGCAAGAATTTATTACCCTACCATTTTATTTTTTTATTGTATTCTCAAATATCCAGCCAAGTGATAGGAATGCATTTCTCTGGATTGCAGTCACCCTTCTTTCAGTGCTTGACTGTAAGCTCTGTCAAGGAACTTAGTACAACATTTTACACCTCAGGTTAGACACTTTATTTGTTATTAGGCACCTAAATAGTTAGAATCATTATTTTAGCGAATAAGCACATGAAATGAAGGCTTCTTTAAAAAAGTTAACTGAAGTTGCTAATTTAGGTGACTTGCAAGTACAAAAACTTAACAATGGTGTCAAGAGCCTTCCAGCACCTTCAGTTACTTTAGTGGGAGGAATACTTACATGACATTGCAAGCTGCAGCTGGTTTTTATCACTATAAAACTCCATATGCTGGAGTCAGGTTATTAATTAAGAAATATTTTTTGGCACTCTCGTGTGACTTACACCCCAAAAGGACCTGTAGCATGCTTTGGTTCCAAGCAGTTAGCTTCCCCAAGCCCTTTGAAGTGTTTCCTTGAACGTTTGAATAACAAAATCTCTCACAGAAGCATTAGTCTTTCCCTTGGTATGGTTCTTCTTTGTCTCATCTGATCTAAATTCTGTCTTTAGGGCATCTTCTTCACCTTTTGGACAGACATAATTCTTTCTATATGCTCTAAACTGCTAATAGGTTTGTTTATGCAGACTGTAAGGGGTTGGCAAGAAGAAAAGCTATTTTTACAGCCATTAAAAATGAAAATCATGCTCCTGACATCACTTTACAAATGAAACCTTCAGGTTATGAGGTTTCATTTCTTGCAAGGAAATGTCTGATTCATTGCTAGACATTATGCTACTCTCCAGTTCTAACCTTCAGGCTACAAAATCCCTCCTTACAATCTGCAGACCAGATAGGACTCTGCTGTCAGGTTGAAGCCTGGAGCGAAAGAGGAGCAGCAGGGTATAGCGGAGGCAGCCCTCTAGGACTCTGTAGCAGTGGGAAGCTGCCTGTGGTGTCCAAGACCATAAGAGCAGAAGCAATCAGCAACTTGCCAGTGGTCACCAAAAGGCTCCTAATGACAGAAGGCTGCTCTCTGGCTTTGCAGTCCATGGTGTGACTGTATGTGGATGGATGGAATAACCTTTATGTTGGGCCTGAAGATATTAATTTCTTTTTCTATAGTGTACTGTCCAGTCATGGTTAGGTATGGAGGTGCAATCTGTATATTTACATGAATTATTAAGGCAACAGTGACCTGAATATTTATAAGAAATGTCTCTGGCAGGCCTAAAGATCTCCAGTTTCTCTGCCTGCGTACATTTGGGGGGTGCTAGTGGGACTGGCAATCAAGACCCTGATATTTGAAGAAACCAAGACTTGCTTCCAAACTTTTAGCAAAGTCCTGGCAATTGCAGGTACAGAATCAACAGTGGCATCCCACTGTGCTAAAGGCAGGCTGGGAACTCTGCTTGTGGGGTCTTCTGGTATTTGGGGCAACACATATATCGTCCTACTTTTTTAAAGCTCCAGATGCTGTTAGGTTGATACCTGTGAATGTGAGCTTTTTAAAAAAAGAAAATAGTAATTTAAAAGCAAGTCTTCAATTGGATAACAAGAAGTTTGAAATTGCAAGCCTTAAATGACCTCAAACCATGAGGAAGAAAAGGCAATACTTCTGGTTTACTTAGAACTAAAATTTTTATTCCAACTTTTGGTGGATGCCCAGCAGCGGTCTCTGTTTCACCAAATTGTTTGGCTTTCTCTGCACATGTTCTGCCGCTGGAACACAGTGTCCAACTCTGGTTCTCTTACCAGTGCTGCTGGAGCAAGAGAGTTTGCTACTGCGAGCTTATGTTTACACTGGCTGCACCATGGCTCATTTTTGTGGTTCTTCCCCTCCTTCTTGCCAAATACTTAGGTTTCTCCAGCCAGAAATAAGAAGATGGGGTGAGTGAAGGGTTATAGGGTGAGTGAAAAGCAAAGATTGGGTGTGTGATGACAAAGGGAGCAGAATTAGGAAGTGTGGGGAGAAATGGAGAAGAGGAGGAAGCTGAGATATCGGGAATGCATGTACAACTCAAATGCTATGTGTCATTGAACCTCCGGCACTTCCAAGACAGATTCTAAACAACATTACTTTTGTCTGGTTACTATAAATCAATAAACAGGAAATGTGTTATAGTAATAAACAAAGGACAGGAAAAAGGAAACACCACTAATCAAACAGGAACACAGCCTGGGAACACAAAAAAGGAACAAACAAGAATTATGTTTTGCCCAATTCTCACTCAGGATTGAGAATGGTAACGGGTATGACAAAACATGGGACAAAAAAGAGGCACTTGGGGCAGGACAGAAATGAAAATCAACATTCTCATTGTTGTGACATTTTGAGACATTTTGGGCCTTGTTTCCTCCTAGGAAAGAGTATGGGAGCTCTTAGTGCAAACTCTATCTGCTGTTCTACCTCTTACACTGGAAGATTTAGAAGTGTGTCTGCATATGAAACTGTAACTACCTCACCTCAGATCTGTCTCTTGTCTTTTGCACAAATTTGCATCAACAGAATGAAGCTATTTTAGCATGAAAACATGTTCGATACTCAGCAGTCACGAGAGCTAGGCTGTGTTCGTGCTGCATGGAAAGCAAAAATACAATTTTTTTTTCACTTTTTATACATACATTATACATATATATGTATGTATGTGCATATATATACACATACATACATACACACACATATATATATCTCCATATATATACACAGAGACATGCATTTCTTTGTGCAGGAACATCCTATTTCCAGCATTTCTAGGTTTTACTTCAGGGCTAGGGAGTATCCTTTAATGTAGTCTCTGTTCTTTTTTCATATGTTTGTTCTGTGTCTTGGCCACAAAAACCTCTTTGGAAAACAGACTGTTTCTGTGGAGAAACTTAAGTAAAAAAAAAAAGTCCAAGTATTCCTCTGGATGTTTTTCCATGAGGTTCATCCTGAAAACAAGACTACTTTCTTGGAAATATTCCGTTACAAATTTGTTATAGGATTCACTTCATAATTCCATGGTTTTATGTTCCACCTAAAACACAGAGGTGAATAATGAAAAATCATTTGGATATACTTTCTGCAAATAACATATCCATAAATAAAATGCTCAAAAGAGAAAATGAGCTTCCTGTGGATAAAAGCTGTCAGCATTTGAAACATGTGACTGTTCTTCATTAACGATCTAGAGAACGAGGCAGACTGCACCATCCGCAAGTTTGTACAATACCAGCAGGAGTGGTAGATGCACTAGATGGTTTTGGTGTAATTCTGAGAGACTTTGACATGCTGAAGAAATGAGACAACAGGAAATTTAGGCAATTCAAAAAAAGGAAATGGGGATCCTAAGGTACTTAGGCCACAAGCAGGCACTGTGGTGCTACCCATTGAAAAGACAAGAGGCAATGGGCACACACTAAAATACAAGAAATTCCATTTAGATATAAGAAAAGAATACTGCTGCAGGGGTGATCATACATTGGCACAGGTTTTTTAGAGTGGTTGTGGAGTCTCCACCTGTGGTAGTGTTCAAAAGCTGACTGAGCAACCTTAATTTAGCTGACGCTGCTTTGAGCAAGGGCAGGGGAGAGAGAGGGGCTTTGGCCTTGATCATAAGAGGTCCTTCCCAGCGCTAACTGCTTTGTGATGGCATAAAATGAAATAAAAACCCATCACAATAATGGCAGGCTGAATATCAATGATTGTCAATTCACAGTGAAAGACAAGAAGGGGAACATTTTGCAAAACACCTCCGGCTGCTTCACTTCCAAAGATACCCAAAAAGCAAGGAGATGCTTCTGAAAGGTGCTTCTGAAAGGCGACTGGACAGCTGACATAAGAAGGGGCTAAGCAGCTGAAGGAGCAATCTGAGACTTCCTCCACCAGATGCTACAGATGGCTGCGCCAGGAGGCAGTGGGTGAGGCAAATCATGGGTTCTGGAATGAGAGAAAAGAAGTGCAGGTGGAGCCTCAGCAGGCTGTTTGGAGAGGGTTTACATGCTGGCGCAGTAAGTGTGGAGATACGGCTGGCTCCAACTGTGTGCCTCAGTCCTCTTACCTCTCCTGAATGAATACAAGGTTATGTCCAGCCCAAATGGATGCTAAGCTGCTTGGGAACAGGCAGGTGTCTGGCATGAATGATTTCTCATTCAGCTCTGGTCATCACCTGCTTCTCTCACTTTTCCTCCCAATTGGCTTCAGCTGATTATCCAATTCCTACCAATCGTGGCAAAATTACTTAGATACTCCTCAAGCAGCTCTTTGGAAAGTACTACCCAGCATAAGGGTAGCAGAAGGATAGGCTAAAGCAAATCCATTTCCCTGGTCTCTTCTGGGTCCTTGTGCCAGAAAATAGCACCTTGGAGGTCTGGAGAAAAGAGACTAACCCTGGCTGACACACACAACATTCATGACCTTCCCATGTGGTAGCTTAAAGAAAGGATGAGATAGCACCCCATCAGAGACCAAAGTATTTGCAGCTTTAGCAGCAGGCTGTGACTACAGCTATATTACTCCATCAGGGAGACACGTGTGCTTGCTTTGCTTACGGTCAGGATGAAGGAATTTCTTCGCTGCTGTGCCAGAAGCCTGACTTTGACAGGCTATGAGCACATTTTATAGATCTGCATCTTGCCGGCAAATGCCCCAGCTTCAGTCAACAGACATGCCTTTAACTGGCATCAGAAGGTAACTTCAGGTGTTCACTGCTGTCAGCTCATTTAAGCTGTCAAATGCAGACCCTGTTCATTAATTTCACTCACCATCGCAGTCTCTGTTGTCTGGTTTTGCCTTCTCAATACAAGTTAAAGCTTTGGCAGAGCGGCATGTGAGGAGAAATAAGAGGTTCAGAATGGACAGCCCTGCCTACATGTCAAACCATTTCATTAGGCAAAGGGCTCAGTCAGATTGGGCAAATAAAATGTAATTAAGCTGATTTCACTTAATTTGTGTATTAAAGGGACTCATCCCTGTTAAAATGGCAGCAACCGGAGAAACCACAAGTTTTATCTACATGAAACTACATGAACAGAAATACCAAGTGTGGTGAGCAGAACATCTCTGACTCTGAGCACCCAAAATACTGCACAAGGTTCATCTTCAGAACACGTAAGGATATCAGCATGTATCACCAAATATGTCTGTGATGTAAAATGCTGGTAAATTATGATTCTCAGACATATGAACCAGATCTACAGCCTTAATAAAGTGCCATATATTCCTTCAGGTCATAGTTTGAACCCATGCTTGATTCAGATAAAACTTCTGACACTCCATTTTTTTCTTGATCACACGTATGAAAGATTTCGGTAATAATGGTTGAGCACTCACACTGGCCAAGTGCACAGCAAGCAAATCCTTTATGCAGTCCATTTCTTCTCAGTATTATTAGTAAAACTATTTAAAGCTTAATTGGTCTTTTAAGTTCTTGGCTAGACTTCCATTCTGCCGTCTGAATGAAAATAAAATTTAAAAACTCTAATGAAAAATTCCTGAAATGTTTTGTGCCACTAAGCTGATACAGGTGCAATACACCATCTCACTAAAGCAAATTACTCTGGCTCTAAAAACTTGAGACATTTATTCTTGCATCCAAATTTTAAAACCTTTAATAATCACATGTTAGAAGTAGAAACCTGGGAGTAAAGCAAACCAAAGTCTGCATAAGTTAGTTTTGGCAAAATTAGTAAAGAAAGCAGAACAAAATAAAATATGATCAAGGAAAGGGGAAACCCACAAACCTAAAGGCACTTACAGTATAATTTTTTTAAAGTAGATTTTCACCAAAACTAGTGCATAAACTCAAAACTTCATTAAAACATAAAGCCTGAAAGGGTTTAGTGGACGAGGCTCTTGTTTATTACATGTGACTGTGATATCAGTCCAGGTGAAGGCTGTAATGAAAAGAGTTCCAAGATTTTAGTCCAGTTTCTTTGCAGGTTAACCCAACATCACAAATGCTTCAAGTCATAAAACACCCATGGGCAAGGCTAGGGTTCCTTCCATCCAGAAAGCCCTAAGACTGTATGGACCGTGCATATACTAACCTACAAATAGTTTGTGGGACAGTGGCTCAGTAAACATGGGTTAAACTGTTATCAATAGTTTGGAAAAGATAAATGGCCAACCTTTCCAGAAACGTGCATTTGCCTTCGGCATGAGAAATATTCTCCAGATGTGAATGCCATCAGTATTTGCACAAACAAGTACCTGAGGGCACCTTTTTTGCAGTTTAGTCCTGAGTGCTGTGCACACTCATGTCACACTTGATCCAGAACATTTAAAAAGTAAAGCAAACAGTGTCTTTTTAGGTAATATGCTAGAAACCCAGAATGGAGAAGAGGAAAAGGGAGAACTCAGCTGAGACAGGAAACTCACCCACATAACAAAAACTTGACAAGATTTTTAGGAGATGCGTAAGAGAAACTCCTCTCAGGATGCCCTATTATGAGCCCAAATCAGCCACCAAAATCCAAGTATCTCACAAACTCTTTTGCACGAGCCTGCTCCTGAAGAAGATAAAGGAGGGGGAAAGAAATTCCTGATTTTAATTTGGAAAAGAAGGAACATTTTCTTTCAAGATAGAAGATTTGTGATATGCTACCTCTGTCTGTTGCCATCTGGGAAAAAAAAAACAAAAAACCAAACAACAAAAACCAACAAAACAACTGCAGGGTAATTTTCTATTAACACTTATATAACTTCACCTGGGTTAAAGGAATTGTTAGAGGCCTTTTTTAAGGCTTGACCACTGTCACACACATGTACACACAAAAGGCTGCATTACGTTATTATGGTATATGCACCACAGCCTTAGCAACACACCTACATTAAACACAATCCTTTGCTAAGGAGGTCTTTATTCCAATGTCTCAGGAAGGAAACCAGTCTCTTGGAAAGCATGCATTTCAGATTTCTAACTCAGGCTGTCAAGGGTGCTCTGTGTGACTCTAGCTCTCCCTGGCCACATCTTCTCTCATGTCCTGCATTAACAGCAGAGGGGATCCACTACTCCCACTTAGTACCTGGGTACCTTGTCAGACACTGTGTATGGAGTCCCTGGGTCTCCTGGAAGCTGAAATGCTGATTGTGAAGCCAGTGGAATGTGCTGGGAGACGGAGCAAGACTCTGGGGCAGGTGAGACCTAACTCTGTTGGCTCCATGTATTTCCCTCTCAATATTCATCAGCATGTGCCTTTTCCTCAGCAGAGGTCCTAAAACCAAGTCAGACTGTTTCCATGAGAAGAGGGTAGTGTTATTATTTCTTCTACATATACTGAAAGTCTGTTTTGGGAAAGGTGGGGGGCAGATTCTCATGTTTTCCACAGGTTTCACTTGCTAGATGAATCATGAGGAAACACCTTTGCCAGCAACACCGTGTGTCAGACCATGACAGCATGAAGAGAAAATGCCAAGAGAAGCAGGCCTGCAGGCAATGTAGATCTGCTAATAGCTTGTTTAAGAAGGGCTTAAACAGGTAACAGCATGGACATATCCACACTTCAGTAGTTATGACATGCTGAGAGGCAGTAATTTAGGCAGGCAGACAGCTCCATTGCCTCCCCAGGCAGGTGTGTTGGAAAAGCCACTTGGAGATTTGAGGGCTGAATTCAGGTAGCTGAAGTGGCAGGTGGGTGCCTCAGCCCCTCTGGAGCCCGATCCTCCCACGGTTTGCTAAATATAGAGTAGGAAACTGAAATTTTTCTGCATGACTGAAAGAGAAATTGTGCTGCCAGTAAAAAGACCCACACTGCTACAAGTCTGTGATTTCTGCAACAAAGACCTTGCCACAAGCCCAGGCAGCTGTATCCCAGCAAAACCTTTAGAGACAGATTTATGGAGCTCTGCCACTGCCCTCCATTGAGTGTGAGCTCCTCACTGCTAACACAGTAACATGGAACACATTCAGACTCCAGCTAGCCCTCAAATATCCAGCTATAGATGTATTTTTCTGACCCATACTTCTCATCACTGTGGCAGTCTTTGGCTTTGGTTTGTAAAGCCAACACCAGAAGAAACCATGCATTATATTTTCTTGTTCTGAATTTGTTGGATGATTTTCCATCTGTCAACACCAGAGCCCCCGCAATGTAAGAAGTTAGAAAGACTTCTGCTAAAAGTTGCTACCTAAATAAGCTACTGCTAAATTCTGCTAACTGAGCATTTTTGCATGACGTATGAGGGACCCAGAGCTGCCTGGTGGCTGGAACGGACTCGGTGCGGGTTTCCAGGCAAGAGCTGCCTGCCTGGGCTGTGGTCCAGACCTGAGTACTCAGTCAGCCCTAGGCTGAAGTAGGAGACCACACCATGGTGCGGTGCTTTGGTTTGGGTACACAGGGATTCAGCAAGTCCACGGATGTAGAGTCCAGGCCCAACTAAGAAATGCAGAATAACACGCATCCTGAGGTCTTCCATAATTCAACGTCTTTCTAAATAGAATGACCATTGATAAGTTGTACAGGCATCCCTTGGATTTTATTTAGAATTAGAAATTTTCATAGAATTAGATAAGGACTTAGGTTGATTAGGATATTCAAAGACTGAGTAAAAGGACTTACATTTGAAAGCCAAATGCCATAGGCCATATGCTCACTAATTCCTCAAATTATCTGCTCTGGAGATAAGTAGCAAACATATCTTCAGTTCCAAACATTTCTGCAGTTTTAAACCAAAGGAGGAATTGATGCTATTTTCAAATAATTTTTATGATTTATGAACAAGAAATGATGGCAGAATGGCACTTGTGTCATGGCCAGCATACGAGGGGAAAGAAGACACTGCTGGGCACAGCATAGCTCTCCCTCAGAAGTTCTCTGAGTCTTGAGAGGGTCCCCAGAGCTCTCCTTCCACTAAAGCATTAATTAGTTTGTTGTTATGGTAAAGTGTTTATATTTTTAGCATCTAATAGCAGTTACGCATTTGCTATTACATCTTTGTTAGAAATTTAATCTCTGCTGTTCTTAGACTGAACTATTGTTTTATTAGGCAATTCCAAATAAATAGCCTTTAAAAAGAAAATATCTTTTTTGCAAGATTATTTTTTAAGGGAAAACAAATGCAATTTTTAAACAGATTTTTAAAAAGTTCTCTAGGTTTCCAACCTCATTTTTATGTTTCCTTCCTTCAAACTCATAGCTCATTTCTGACCAGTTCTGTTTCCCAGTATCCCATCTGAACATCATTATACTCTGGATGTATTCAATACTTTTTTTACCAACTCAGAAAGAGGGACTAGTAACATACTACGTTCTCTAGCTTACTTTCATTCAAAGAAAAATAATATGTTACTATAGGGACCAATTTTCTTTTTGTTCTGGCTATTGACATTATCATCTGATATCCATCAATGAAGCCTTTTTTTCTGTGTATATCTGAGTATAATTCATTTGCCAGGAGAATAAATGTGAACTTTTAAAAATAATTAAAACACTGTACAAGCTCCTTTATAGGTGATAGCAAGTGAAAGCCTTGTGCAATTAAAATATCAGCGCTGGTGTGGTTTGGTTCCTGGATGTGCATATTCCACTTCTGCCATAACTCTCTGAGGACCTCCATTTGGCTCAGTATAGAAAGTCTATTAAAAAACTCTCCTGTGACATCCATGTTAGTGCAGAACTGCTTAGCTGCTAGAAGGATTCCAGAATTCGATGCTTTCCTGTTGGATGTTGGGCTGTGACATCACCTTGTCCCAAATCCTATCTTTCAGTTTAAACTGCTCTGCTTTCTCATACTTACTACAGTTTAAGCTCCCCTGGCAGCTTGTTAGGTCAGTGGAGAAATTTTTGACTGTTTCATCTGAAGTCTATCAAGCAAATGTTGGTTATGTAGGATGAGGGGAGGGCTTTATTTACTGAAGTCTGCCTCTTAGGGGAAGTTTATTGGCATATTTGAACTGAGGATGTTTTCGTAGTACAGAAGCCAAGCTGACCACGATAAGACCCTGTGGGGTGGAACACCAGGGTATTTTCTGTGTTTAGTTAAACTCTCATATCTGTGAGTTATTTAAAATACTGATTAGATTTTACTGAAGTCTTGTGATTCCATCTTCTCCAGAGGCCTATAAATATGAGGGTCATCTTAGTCCACAAACAACTCATCTTCCAACACCGAGATCTAAAACAAACAAACAAACAACTCCAAAAATCTAACTAAGACAATAGTTGAGATCCTAAAGACCTATAAATTAATAAACTTTCCAGAATGAAGAGAGGGTGAAGCCTAGTAGAGTAAATGACTTCCCAAAACAATGTGCTAAGCAAGCCAAGGTCAGATCCAATGCTTGCTGGAGGCACTGAAAGAACTCTTTTCTGTTGGACATGAATCTAAGGACTCTGCTACATCCAATAGCACCACAAAATATAGGGAACTGTGACTCAAATGTTATGGCATATTATGGTCATTTGGACATAGGACATTTGGAAGGACTATCCACGTTTTGGAAAAGAGCAACAATGAACTTCAGTTTTATATCCATGAGATTTTTTTGACATAAATCTGTAGCGCAACAGAAGTTACCTGTAGCAATCATTGCTTGAACAGTAAAACAACCACAGTGCTGAGACTGCCACCCTGTTGAAATGTGCTGTTCACTATGTAGCTGCCATACAGCTAAGAGATATTCATGCAAAACATTACTCCTGTTGGAAAAAACCTTCCATGTTTGTGATAGTCACAAAAGAATTACAAATGTATGACAATTCCATTCACTTTGAATCTGAAGCACTCCAAAACTTACAAAACTATTAGTTCCATAATTTCCAGGAAATCGGCCCTGCTTTTTCCCGTTAGCTGACACATGAATGACTTTCATTTCCATTTAACCCACACTGTTTCCTATGACAAACACAGAAACCTCTCTACTCTCTGTGGCACAGATTTGTAGTCATCTACATACGTAAACTATGGAAACACAAATTAAGTAAGCTCTATAATACTTTGCTAGTTGTACGTTGGGTCTTTTCCCATGCTAAGCTTCTCTGTTTCTGTAGGACCACAAGTTGTTTCACACCAGTTGTGTATCTGCTTTAAACAACCATATAAATAGAGATCCTCTGGGGATGAGAGGAGGTGATGCAGTTGATGGGATTTTGACCAAATCATCCACAACGAAGAAAGAATTGTGTGTGGTTATGACAGGATAAATTTGTGGGTTTAGATTTGTAGTATTAGTCTAAAAACCTTTCTCTAATCATGAATGTTTTAAAAGCCCACTTATTCAAAGTTTTCATTTTGCAATATCTTACTCAAAACAAAATGGGAAACCTAAATATCTAAAGATGCACTTCTGATTGTCACATATTTGAATCTTAATTCATGAGCACCCATCTGCTACTCTTCACTATTAACTAAAAATAAATAATGATATTAGGAAAAGACAATTATTTCTCAGGGGTTTTTGTTTGTTTGTATTGGAAAATGGAACTTACATAGTATCCTAGGGTATTTTTGCTACATATGCTATGTAAAGGACTGTGAGAAATATAATTTCAAGCACCAGGGCTTTTTCAGTTCTAGAGCTGAGGGATTAAGCAGCCAGCCAAGAAACACCACAGAGGAATGTGTTGAGGGAATAGCAGTTCAGGTAGATGGTTTGGCATGTTTCCTCCTCTTGCACTGCTAAATTCCAGAGGCCTGTGCTTGCCAGGACTCAGTGCAGCCTTCTGCATAAGTTACAGCCTGATGGGGCTCCCAGATTCACTAGAGTCACACACCAGAAACCTGCAAGCAATGCTTCAAAAAATGTAACTCTTTGAAAACCAGATGCAGTCTGCAGCAGTAGAGAGACTGGTATTGATATTCTCACAGTACGTCCAGAAAATCCCACCTCATCAGCCCCTTGCCATCATAAATTTAAGAAAACTTTCCAGAGTCTCCTATAAATTATTATTTTTCTGGAACAATATGCTTTTCATGGAGTTGGATAGGTTTTGTCACAAAATACAAGACCCTGAGAAGTTTTCATTTTCTTTTAAAATGCTTTAGAAGTTCTGCAGTAATTTGTTTAGGTCCCTTTCTGGCTTTATCCTTATCTAATTTTGTGAAATGCTTTCATAAAGGAAATAATTCATTAATGGTGGTAGCCTTTAGCACAGGTCTAAATGAGGAAGGGAAGTCTGGGTTCTCTGTTGCTGGTGATGGCAGTACATAGGAAATCCTTGCCCAATCCTCCCACCCAGTACTTGGCATGGACATGGTCAGAGAGCAAAAAGTCAGAGGCTGGGGAAGTGCTATATTGAAGGTGATTACAATTTATTAGGGCTATACACAAACAAATCCTCTGCACTAATTAGGAAGACTGGCAGAGGAGGAGGTAAATTGCAGCTGAAGAGGAAGACAGGAAGGTGAACTGATAAAAAGTCTCCCTGACCAGCAGCTTGCAGGCACTGCTGTCAACACTGCCTGTTTTCTGTCCCATGCTGAGCGACCAAGTTAAAATCAATGCTGCCCATGGCATGTAATGGTCTCAACAGGACCCTCATTTCAGCTGCCATCTCTAGAGACTTTATTCAATAGGAATGAACTTAAGCAATATAAAGACAGAGGAACAATGGGGACATTCCATAGAATTCTCCAAAAGTTCATCCAGAAGAAAACACAGGCTGTGTGGCTTTAAATTACTTGTAGGTTGTCTCTCTAAAGTACTGCTACAGGGAAGGAGCAAGGCTTTTCAAAAGAGCAAAAAAGATCCTTTCTCAGACTATTTCCTTTGGCATCCAAATATTCCTTTTTCTTATATTTGGAGTGACAGAACCCAGTTTTCCTACTTTCACTGAACCTCAAAACTCTCTGTGATGGAAAACTTGTCTTGTTTAATCTTTTCACGGTGGTTTACTTGGTCTTTGGCTTTGCTGGTTCACTCCTGATTCTATAGTCTCCATCTGTAACGCACACTCAGTGCAGCAGTACTGTCTTAAATTTTGTCTGCTGTTCCTGCTACTAGGAGCATGATTTCATTGATGAATGTTTATAACACAGCTTGAGGAATTCATCCTCCCCTGGTAAACTGTGTAGGAGATTGCCTTAACGGACAAAGAAAAATGTCTGCTGGACTTTAGCCAGAAGCTTGGACTTGCTTATGAAGATGAAAATACAAGAATAACCTTTTGTTGCTGTGTACAGGAGACATACTTAAAAAATACTCACCTCTCTTTGCACGATATAAAATGGAACCAGTGAAAAATTAATGTGGTTTTTACTATTTTATGTCAAATTGCTTTGTTGTGACAAGTTTAATTCTGCTTCTTGATCAGATGTTTTACAAGGCTGTACTGCTCTATTTTCTCCTACAAATACCACTAACTGGGAAAATAAATTACAGATGGCTGCGAAAAAATGAAGGCAACTTAAAGTTACGAGAAGAAAAAAAGGTCATATGCTTCATTCACAGGTGTAAGGAATCTAATTTGAAACAGCAAATCAAAGGTTGACACCCACTTTTTACTTTCCTGAATAGTTTACTTGAGCAAGACTTCGGACATGAATCCAGCAAAGCCACGATGTTACTTTGATTTATGCTTGTTCAGTTTGTTTAATCAGGGCCTGAATAAAGACTTAGGGGTTTGAGATGTTCTGAAGGGTACGTGAGACTGGATGTTCCTGTGCTTAAGTTAAATTCCATGTAGAGCAGGTTCTAGCCTACTCTGAAGAGAAACAGAATCACCCTGTGTTTTCTGGCTAATCTGTTGCATTGCATTTATGGTAAAGGAAATATACATGCTATATTTCACTGCTTGATGAAGTAACCTGTAGATGCCTAGCAGTTTTAAACAAGATTTTCAAACAGGATGCAAGCATCACTGAGCTAGCAGCCAGAATGTACTAATGCCTTTCTCAGCCTGAGAAGAGTAATTTGGAACTATGAATCACTCTCTGTGTTTCTTCCCCTCACTCCCTGGTGGAGGTGAATTGTCTGTTAACTGTATCCCCATGGAAAATGTTATGTGCTGAGAGTGGAAGAGCACAGCAGCAGTCGACCCAGGTAGCTGATGGAGTGATTAAAAGTCGATGGGTGGCTTCTACCAGTGCATCTCAGAAAACGAAGAGAGGATACCTCTTTTTCCTTATAGCACCTTATCCCTGCTGCTTCTTCTGGGCTGGAGATAGATGGATGCTCTTTCAGCTGTTGGCATTGCCTGAAGTGCTCTGGAATAGGAGACCAACTGCTCTTTGCTTCCTTGGAGCAAAGAGCCCTGGAGAACCAGATTTTGTCTCCCACATTTTTAGAAAAGACTACCCATCCAAAGTGGAAATGTGACCTTGAACATACTCCCACATCAGCTCACAGGTTCCCTCACTTTCCCTAGCGAGCTGTCAAGAAGCCCAGAAAGCATGCGAACTGCCGAGAGAGAAAGCCAAGTAAGCCTGCAGGGGAAGCAGGCAGCTTGGGATCCTGCCTGGCTTCTCTCACAGCCAATGTGCTACTCAGAAACCTGGCAATTACGGTTTGGGTTGTTGTTTTCCCAGTGGAGAAATTTGCTGTCAGAAATTTCCAGCCAGCTCTTCTCTGTGCTGCTACTGCAGCTCCAAATGGGAAAGCCAAAATGTCCCAGAGAGCCTCACACAGGGAAGGTGCAGAGCCTAGGGAGCCCTGGCATGAGAGCAGGTCTGCAGTCCTGGCTGCCACAACCCAACCATGAGCGCACTTCCGAAATGTCAGATGTTCCCTCCTGAATTACGTACGCCTATTCACTCTAGCGTGACCGCCAAAACAGCGCGTGCGCCTTGCCAGGGACTTCAAAGGCTTTTGTACAACACTGTAGTCCTCTGATAAAAAGTTCTACTTCTTATTAGAGTCCTAGTCCTGGTCATTAAATTCTTTGAATTTAAAAGGAAAATGAATTCTTCTGGGTTTTTTTGTTGTTGTGTTTTGGGGTTCTTTGTTGGTTTTGGTGTTTTTTTTGTTTTTGTTTGGTTTGGAGTTTTTTTGCATAAAGAAGGACATGCTTTTTTAAAAATTAAACTGTTAAATAACTTGCATTTTTTTACCATGCCTATCTGAAATAGCCAAGCTGGACAATGGTGTCTATCTGAAGTGTACAGAACTAGCAAAATTACCGGGTCCAAAACTATTACCACTGAAGCTGGACCCTTCAAATGAATTGGGACAGTGGTCCCAATGAGTAATATTGTAAAAGTGTTGACTGGCTGGCTGCCTGGTTCAGCTTACAAAACAAATCAATTATCATGTTATTTTCTTAAATAATAACTCTCCATGTACTATCCTTTTCCATATATTAGAAAATGAAACATGATGAAAATTATGATGAAACGTGATGAAAATATCTGCTTAGTGCACTAAGTTTTTTACCTTCTCATGGTATTTAGAAGTAGTTATTACAAAGTAAATGAAGTAGGAGTTAAGTAGTAACTAAACTGGTTAACTGAAGTGCCTATAATGACGCTGTTTTCTAGCTCAGTTTGAACTAATTTTTATTATGCATTATCACTGTTCAACAGTGATTGTGGTCTTAGAACCATTACAGATAAAGATAGCCATTGCCTCAGAGCAATTAAAGAATAAAAAAAAAAAGGAGAGAAAGATGCAGACAAGAAAAAATGCATTGAGAAACCCATGTTTGTTTATAAATACTGGCCAAGCTTGTTTGCTGCACCAGACTGCTGTTCAGTACAACTCTTGAGGAGAAGGCAGCCAAGATAAGCAGGGAAGTCACCACAGGTTCGTGATATTCTGCTCATCCTCCTGTTTCAGTTCAAAATAGATTGCAGGACATTTTGCCAAAGGTTGTAAATAAAGTCACCCTTTTTACTACCAAAGAGATAATGAAGATCACATGAGCTGGCCCCCTATATAACGCAATCCAATACGTGCCTCAAATAATTTCCATGACAAGGATGTCTTGCAAGTGGCAGAGGTCAGTATATCCATGGCACAGGAAGTGCAAGACCGAAGTCTACAGCCTGAAGCAGTTGGATAACTACTGACACTGAACTTACAGAGTTGTTCCTTTCAAGGGGCCTTTCTCCCCAGAGAAGTTACAGAAAACCTATGGCTATGTACCCTGGTGACACATGTAAATTCAAGANTTTTTTTTTTTTTTTCTCACAAAGGGCTTTGTCTTGAGCTGATTCAACCCAGCCCCCTGCCAGAACAGTGACAACAAAACCTTTTCTCAGCCAAAGCAGTGAGCTTAGCTNTGAGCTGGCCCCCTATATAACGCAATCCAATACGTGCCTCAAATAATTTCCATGACAAGGATGTCTTGCAAGTGGCAGAGGTCAGTATATCCATGGCACAGGAAGTGCAAGACCGAAGTCTACAGCCTGAAGCAGTTGGATAACTACTGACACTGAACTTACAGAGTTGTTCCTGTCAAGGGGCCTTTCTCCCCAGAGAAGTTACAGAAAACCTATGGCTATGTACCCTGGTGACACATGTAAATTCAAGAGGTAGGAATCCAGGTCATGACCTTTGTTGCAGAGATAAGGTCCCTTGGCATTTAAAATTTTACAGAGACTTTCTCCACCTTCTTTGCTTCTACCTTTATTTTTCATTTGTGATTATTCTGCTTCTAAATATCTGTTCTACTGCTTCCATTTCTCTTTGGGGTTTTGGTTTGGTTTGGTTTTTTTAAGACTCAAAGGACACAACACTCCGAGCTGAATTTTTCTTATGAAGGGACAGCTTACACGGAGCCACACCATGACAATGCACTGTCATTCAGATCTACACTAGAAACAAGATCATATACTACAAATATATGCTTTCTCTTGACTAGTCCTGATATATCTGATAGTCTGCCTCTGGCACAGGTACAGGATACAATGTGGTATCTTTCTCAATTTGTACCTCTTGTACCCTTTCTCCTGCAACAATTGCAATTAGAGATGCACTTTCATAAGATGAAGCAAATCAGTCACTTTTGTCCCTCAGCTTCNGGCGCGGGGGGAGACTCAGGGACATGGCGGGCTCCGCGCCCCTCCTGCCCCAGAAACAAGCACGCCATGTGTGGCGCAGTGCGCGGCGTGGCTCCTGTCCCCTGCTGTCCCCTCGCGGCCCCTCTGACACCCGGCAGCGGCGCCGCCGCTCCCGCTCCGTTGCCGGGCTGTCGTGTAAGGCGGCTCGAGTCTGCGGGCTGCGCCTGCCCGCGGCTGGCACGGACCGGTTCGCTTTCCGTGCCAGGCGTGAGCTTTGGCACGGGTGCCCCTTCTCCCTTCTCCCCGGCAGCCCCGGC
>WBMY01010910.1:525863-605318 GCA_013397315.1 Donacobius atricapilla | reverse complement strand
CCAGCCCCCTGCCAGACCAGTGACAACAAAACCTTTCCTCAGCCAAGGCAGCGAGCTTAGCTATCTGATGAACACTGGACTCGGCGCAAGGAAGAATGCAAAAGTACTGCTTTGCATGGCAGCAGGAACCCGTGGCACGCCGCTGACACCTGATCTCTCCGAATGCACCCGGACGAATGAGGAACACCGGGGATGGGCGTGCTCTAGGACGTTTCCTCCGGGCTCGCATGCAGAGGCGCCTCCGGCCCCGGGGNGCTGCCGCTCTGCGGGGCGGGGATGGTGGCAGATGGCGGGGCCGTGTGGCCGTGAGGCGAGTGCTGCCCCCAGGCCGGTGTGTGGCCGGGGGGAAACCCTGTGGGCCGCGTGTGCCTCAAAGCAGCCCTGCGAAAGCTCCGCCGGCGGGAGGGAGCCAGGCTGGTTAGAGGAACCACTTGATCCGTGCGTGGCCTTGGAGGCAGCCGGTGCCTGGCTTCTGCCCTGACCTTCCTAACCTGCTGCTGCTCGATGTGCGCGGCCCCAGCTTGCCCTCCGAACTCCCACTTGGCAAGCCCGCAAGAGCAGTTCCAAACATCATGGCCCAGAGGCGTAATTGCATCATGACACTGGCATGATATTGTTTTTAGTGAAAATATCAAAGAATTTTTAAATATTATTGCTCAACATTAGTTTGCAGCTCAACACAAATGAGTAGACAGTACCCAGAAATGAGACGGATTTCCTATTCTGCACGTTTACAAATATAGTTTGCACCCTCATTTGGGAAAATGCTGTGGTAAGTTAAAAAATAGACACATTTTTTAGCATTCTTTCTGTATTTTGGAATCAGGTTCTGATGCAAAATAGTGCAATGGATACCTTATCTACATCGTTTGATGCCTCACATGCTGTTGGCTCTTCAGAGTAACTCTTGATGAGTATCAGACTTGTTCAGGGTATAGTGCTAAATTTTATGCATATTTCAAACTTCTTGCTCAGTAGGATTCGTGGTGTGAGGAATACAGATCTATAGACTCATTTAACAGTGTTTTAAATATAAAAAAAGTTTTTTTAAAAAATAGGAATGTGAGAAAAGGATTGTTTCACGACTGGAAGATAAGCCATATTTTAGTATATATCAAATATATCATAATACTTTTGGAAATTATTTTCTTGCCTTTTGGAAGGGCAGGGCTGTATTTCACTCTTCTAGGTGTTTTGGTTGCTTAAGTCCCGCTTTCACAATCTAAAGCTATTGAGTAAAATGTAAAATATTTCTTTTATGAAAACAGATGAACTTGAAAAGCTTCTTAGTAACCTGGTAAAGTGGATTATAACAGTATGCAATAGAAGTCTGTCAAATATTCTGAGTGGTTGTTGACATACAAATGTATATTTCCCTGTGCTTTTGAAAACTGGAAAACAAACAAACCAACCCAATGAAAACATCTTTCAGTTGTTCAGACAATTTCTTCCCAGCTCTGGAATCTTACTCTGTTGTTCTCAGAAAAAAAACCCCACCTGGTATTTCAGTTTGACTATCAAAGCATGTGCCAAATAAAATGCTTCTAAAACAACTACTCTGGCCAAAAATCTGCCTGTTTCATAGAAATACTGTGATGTTCCCTGAGATGCTTTTCTATCTTTTCATTAGATATGGATTTTTGAAATTGCATACTGCACAGCCATGCAGTAGCTTTAAAAAGCAAAAATACAGAAGAAACAGTTCCATTGCTTTCAGGGACAGCAGTACAGCTTATACTCCAGAATGTCCTGGGGGGGGTTTTGTCACTTCTGCTAAAATGCAGTATGAAATTCTGGACCTCACTAAAGAGAGCCCAAATTGCAATCTGGACCACACTGAATAATGGTTCCCCACGTAACTGGATGGATTTATCACACTAACACAGCTTTTCTAAATTAGAAAAAATTATGCAAACATTTAAAAGGCTATCATTACAATTCTTGACAACAACTCAATATCAGCATTTGCAAGTGTTGCAGTTGCTGCTGCCTTTTTTCCCACAAGGTAGCAGCACTGTAACTATGAATGAGCAAAGGACTTGTGAGCCCATCTCACCAAAATTCAGAAAGACCACTTGGTTTATTTTCTCTTTAGGAAGCTGAAGCTCAGAATCACAGGGAAAGTTTCTTAAACACCATGATGGGGTGCAAACAGCAATTAAAAGCTAGATTTACATTTAACAGACTTATCTCCTTATGAAAAAGCGCATCAGGTGTCTTGAAACCATCTGCAAAACTAAAATACTGTGTACATAAATACGTGTGTGAGTGTATATGTGTGGGTGCACTGCATATAGTCATCATCTTGTCTTGTTATTGTCTGTAGCAGAACTCTTCTAAGTGGTTAGGTGTTTGTTTATGCTTCCCCTTAACTCACCTGGTTTCACCACTTTTCCTCGTGCTTTTAGCTGCACTTACTGATTGTCATTGTTCAAAAGCAATCCCATGATGAAGGAAAATCCCCTTTGCCAGCACTCAGCAATTGCCAAGGGGAGGTGAACTTCTCCCTGTACTCTCTCTGTCCTGAATGATTGTGTAACTCACATCAAACTCTCCTAGTGTATATCTGTATGTGTACAGGAATGATTTGGGTTGGGTCAGGTGTGCACCCTGGAGGCAAATCTCCCCACTGTCCCAGCCTGGCGAGCTTTGCTTCACCATGTAGCAGGCATGGAACACCTGGTTACACTTTGGGAATATCCATTGCAGAGGCCCAGCCAAGGCACTGCAGCCATAAATGGGCACACAGCCCCTGCGATCAGGCTGGAGTTGGCAAAAGTTAACCAGGGCACAGCATGGATGTCATGGCATCAGCACCAGCTGTTTGGCCCGGAGACCCACCCCTGTCAGGCCCCAGGGCTTGCTAATGTACACAAAGCCTTAGTGGCCTAGATGGAAACTTGAAATCAGAAAGGAAATTTTTTATAAGCTCACAAGTGGTAGCAGAGAAGAGGGACAGAAATGATGGAAGAACAGACCACATCGCCTGGATGATGATTTTTTTAATGTGAAATTGCAGACATCCTAGGGCCATTAGGCAATATTTACTGGAGTTCATGAAGTGGCATGATGCCATTTGCAGGTGGAAACAGTAAAGCTCTTAAAAATACTTCAGTATGCTTTGGATTAGCATATTTATAGAGAAGCTGAAAAAAGGGACACTTTTCATTCAGTAAAAGAAAATACAGTGGGTGATGTGGAATACAGTGTGTACACACACGTCTTTATAAAGAGTTTGATTATTTTTGAGTTTTGACTCCCAAGGAACATATATATATATATATGTAAAATATACATTTATACACACATATTCTTTTTCTTTTTATGACTGTTCATATGGTTTTCCTCTTTTTACCCAGGCACTCCAAGGACAATTTCTCTTCATGAAGAAGTCAGACAGTGCTGTGGAATTACATCGGATGTAGCCTTGCTTATTTTTTCCTACTGTTGTCAGCACAACGTATGCAAACCTTTTTGGGCTGCCAACTCTCATCTCTTACGTCAAGGAAATGGAATCATCTACCTTGGCCTAAAAAAATTAACAGAGCTTGTATAAACATATTTTGGTAATGTCCTTGAGATTCCTGAAGACACAAAGAAGCAGGAACAGTATGTACATTTTTTTTTCTTTTGCTGTTTGAAATGCCATGCCATCAGTGACCATTTGTACGTAGCTGAAATTGCAGCGCTGGATCCTATCAACACAATAAATAAATAAACAGATGGCTGTGAGTGCAGTTGTACTGATGAAGGCAGGTTTCCTATCAGGTTATAACTTGTAGTTCTGTTCATTCACATCTGATAAAATGTGAGCTCTGCTTTAGCTTTTCCTGTCCTTGCAAAATGCGTTTCTCCTGTGTGGATTCTCAGTTGTGCACCAAAGGATAAGCAATCTTTCCCATAGCAGTGACTCTAATTCAGGGATTTCTTCTTTAAAAGATCAGCTAACTCAAGAAAATTTGTTTGAGTTTCTCTGTTGAATTTGACTGAGATTGGCCAAAGATTCAAAAATACTGGGGAGGAGGGAGAGGTACAGTTATATTTGCATACACAGAGACATACAGGTAGAGGCAGCCTCATCTCCTCAGGGAACTGTGCTAAGCAGTATAGCTTTATTTCAAGAAAACAGAAGAGATCAGTGTGCTATTACCCATCTCCTTTTAACTCCAATTGATTAAGCTTTCATTAGGGGCACTGGACAACTGTTCAGGCCAAAAGCAGCAGAGAATACTGACAAGTCTGACAGTGAGTGCTTCCCTTTGAGGTAAGATATAATTTTCTTTATTTTTATAGCAAAAATTCAGGAGAATTTAACCAAACTTGACAGAACGGTGATTTCTGATTTTCTGACATCCAGGCAGGATTTCTGGCAGGCTGGTTGCGAGTCTGGTCAAAGGTATTTCAGCTTTCACAATGTTTGGTGACATATTAACAACATCTGACTCCACGCCTACAAGACAACTGCTGAAGTAGTAAGTATGGACTGCTGCTAGCTCATTAAAGGTTTCTGTAACTGTTACAAGCAGCAGATTAATCTCTCGGGGGCGGGGGAGGGAGGGACATTTCAGAAAGAATGGCATATCACAATCGAAAATGGGCAGAAGAATTACAGCTAAAGAAAATTAAGAAAATTGTAAAATACAAATGCCTTCCATACAGAAATGAAACCACCAGTAGATTATGCTACACCTTGTCTGGAAACAGCATGCATCAATTACTTACTATGTAATGGCTCTCTGATCCGTTGAACACAATCACTCAATACTGTGCTAACTTCTCTAATATGACACAAAAATGCTATCCAAGTTCAAAATTTCCCAAAAGGCCAGTAAACTGCCTGTCCTGGTTTTACAAAAATAGTGCTGTAAGAAGCCTGGTGCCCTTTGCAGGTGTGTCAGTGTTGCAGCACTGGCGGGCTAAGCTCATTCCCGTGCGTCTCCCTGGGGCCAGGGGTGGAAGGAGGCAGGATGTTCACAAGGTCCTGCCACTCCAAAGCTGCTGGCCTTCTCGAAACTACCTGGAGTGGCCTTTCAATACTTCAAAGAGTCTACAAAAAAGAGGGAAAGAGACTTTTCACTTGGGCAAATAATGATAGGACACGTAGGTTTAGATTAAAAGAGGAGAGATTTAAATTAGATGTTAGGAAGCCATTCTTTACTCAGAGGGTGGTGAGGCAGGAACAGGGTGGAACGGGGTGCTCAGGGAAACCGTGGATGCCCAGCCCCTGGAAGTGTTCAAGGCCATGTTGGATGCAGCCTGAACAAGCTGTTCTAGTGAAAGGTGTCCCTGCCTATCACGGGACAGTGGAATTTTGATGATCATGAAGACGCCTTCAAACCCAAACCGCTCTATTCTCAAGATTCTACAATTCTATGATCTTGACATATTTCTTCTGTCACAATTGTCTGAAATTAATCTCCATGTTCAGGAGCTACTGGCTGGAGAAAGCGTCATGGTATGGCTTGTCAGAAGGACAACACATGGACAACCTGGGGGCCTAAACTTTGTGTTCTTAGGAAATAAGGCTGAAAATACACTAAAAGTATTTGGGACTAACCATTTTATAAAAGATGATTTTTTAGGACTTCAGGTACAAAGTTTCTTTTGACCTAGGAAAAATTCATATGCAGAAGAACAGTACTTTTCTAAAAAGATTTATTTCAGTTTTTTAGAACATATGTCATATTTGGGCCGATTGAATTATGTCAGATCTAGGTAAATTGATGTTTATTTCTCCAACCTGGAAAGCTGCTGTGTTCCAGCAAGTTTCTACATATATGCAGTAACTGCTATGATTCCATGCTGCTCTGCCCGGGTAAAATGGCCAGAGGTAAAAACTAAACAAGGAGTTTGGGACTAGACAGGTAACCTGATTTTCATAGTTGCTACATATCCAGGCAGCTGTAGATGGTTGTTCTGCTGGGCCATTATTTTTGAAAACAATTCTCCTTGTTTAAGGCCTGGAGCCTGAGACAGTCACTTCAGAAAATCTTTGAAAATACTCACTTAGCTTTTTGCATCCATAGTATTTTGTTTCAGCTCTGTGCTATGTTTGCCCTCCAATTATTTCTCTTTAAAAAATCCTTTCTTGTATTAATTGGCTTATAGAAAGATTTTGGCAGACAATACTGAAAAAAAAAGAAAATAAAAATTAAAGGTTTTCCAACACATTTATATTACCATTCCTGGACATGTGAAACACTATCAGCATATGGAGATTTCTGTTCTCTTGTTCCATTTTAAAACACTGAGGGATTGTGTATCTTAAAACCATTACTTATAGTGAAATTCGTTAAAATAATTTGAGTTTAGTGACATTTCCATAAAATTGAGGAGATTTCCACCCTTGGTTTAAAAATTTGAAATTACAAATATAAGAACAGATTATACATTTTGTTATTGTTGTGTTGTAACTGGGAAACCTGTAAAATACTGAAAGCGTATTCATTTTTTCATTGTAACAAATTTCTACCTTTGTCTTATATTGTAGTTTGGTCTCATAAGGGTAATTTCATCCTCGGGTTCTTAATGAAGAATTAGTTTAGTGCAGTAATTATTTTAAACTAAATTCTTTGAAGATAAATAGATGTTAGACTGACTTACAATTGCTAATTTGTACTAACGCTGAAAATTCTTGAGTTCTTGGTACCTGTTTTAGGTACTTTTTTTTTGTTTTTAACAGCACTCCATTGACTTTTTAAAGGCAATTAGTATGTTTTTTAAGAACTGTGTTCCTTTGTTTCTGATTGATATGGCTGAGGAAAATTTCAGCTGTAGAAGAGCTTCTTTTGTTGCACAGACACAGTGGTTTCCATGGTGGTTTCCTTAAGCCCTCACACAGAAAAACATGAATTTTATGCTTGTAAATGCTGGCAGGATGTTATGCACAGGCCCTCCACAAGCCTTCAGGAAGACAAATGGACAGAGCAGGTTATCTGTAATGATCCTTTTTCCATTCCAGGCCAGAAGCAGAAGCCAGATCCTTCTGTCATAAAGGGCAAAGAAGAGTCTTGTGAGAGTCATCAATAAAAGTGATCTCAGATGGGGCACAGGAGCAATACCTCCCACACTCTGATAAATCCAAGTTCTGCCACTCTACTCTGCCCTGGTGAGACTCCACCTGCACTGCTGCATCCAGCTCTGGGGTCCCCAACACAGGACACTGAACTGTTGGAATGAGTCCAGCTAAGGAACACCAAGTTAATCAGAGGGCTGGAGCACCTCTCCTATGAACAATGCTGAGAGAACTGGGATTGTTCTGCCTGGAAAAGAGAAGGCTTTGTTGTGATCTAATTGTGGCCTTCCAGTACCTGAAGGGAACTTAGAGGAAAGATGGGGCAATACCATTTACAAGAACATGGAGTGACAGGACAAGTGGAAATGGGTTAAAATTGAAAGAGAGTAAGTTTGGATTAGACACTAGTAAAAAATTCTTTACTGTGAGGCACTGGGACAGATTGTCCAGGGAAGCTGTGGATGCCCCGAACCTGGAAGTGTTTATGGCTAAGTTGGATGGGGCTTCGAGCAACCTGTTCTAGTGGAAGGTGTACCTGCCCACGGCAGAGGGACTGGCACTAGATGGCCTTTAGGGTTCCCTTCCACCCCAAACCGTTCTATGATTCGATGGTAAGTTCCTCCAGACTTTGGGCAATCTATAATGGACCTTGGTGAAATCAGCTTTGAGCCCTTAGATGTCTTAAATTGCAATGAAGCTTTTGTGCCGGGACCGCCCGCCTTCCTGGCAAATGGGCGGGGTTTCCCCGTGTTTTTGCAGCTTCAGGTCTCCACCAACGCAGTGGAAACACAATTTCTCTATGGCCAAGTAGCAAAAGGTTAAATCGGTGGAATCGCGCGGCCACCAGACGGAGGCCGGACACACGGACAGGTACACTTGCTGTAGAACGNCCCTCGGCGCGGCGCGGTGCGGCTGGGGGCCGGCGTGACGCCCCTGCGGGCGGCGCTCCGGCCTGACAGCTGGGATTCTGCCTCTCTGCAGCGGCGGAAAATCCGATTATTTGAGGTTCTCGCATTAAAACAAGCAAATGCCGGGATGCCGGGACGGTTAAGAGTGAAAGCTGTGGTCCTGCCCACGTGCCAGCGCCCCTCGCACCCCCACAGCCACTTTTGTCTTGTTTTTGCTGCCTTGTATTGCAGAACCTGCAAAAAGTGTAACTTTGTGTCTGCAGTTCTTCCTTCCTTACACTTCCGTGATTTCAGAGCGGAGCGAGTCGCTTGTGTCGAGCAGGAGAAAACATCTTAAACTGTTATTGTTGTCTCCCAATTCTAGGAACGTGCAGAAATGTCTCCCTTCGAAAACAAAGGACTAATACTGGGCATAATGGCAGGGACTGCTGGATTAAGCCTGGTGCTGATTTGGTACCGCAAGATCCGAAAGCCTGGCGCAGCTGTGCGTATACGTGCGTTCCAGGATATAGGTAACAAAATTAATTATGCGGGCTTGCAAAATGAGGCTCCTAATGAGCAAGGAGCAGTAATGGTTTTACATGGAAGGCAACTGCAGATACTAGAAAAATTGAACGGCCTGCTACTAAGCGTGGATGAGCTGAAGAGAGAGGTGGAATTTCTGAAAGAAGCTATTCCAAAACTTGAAGAGCTTGTTCGAAATGAGCTTCAAGGAAAGGGTGATGTTCAGAGAGTTAGCCCATCACACAGAGCAACAAGGCGGAGAAAAGCAGAGACAGCTTCTGGTGCAAGAGAAACTACCAGCTCTGAGGAGGCAGAAAGTGAAGGAGGGTGAGTTTATAATAATTTTATACTCTACTGTACACATGCAGTGCAAGGTGCATCATTACCTACGTGAAACTGTAAAGAGGAGCCCTTTAAAAGTTTAATATAGATTTTATACTTCTGGAAAAAAGACAGACATTCAGATTAGCAGTTTTTAAATCAGAGAAGACTCTTGGTAACCACCTCTGAATCTGCACTATGGCTGAAGTTGGCTTAATGCCAAGCATAATACTTTTTTTTTTTTTAAGAGTGTGTTTGGTAACACTGATGCAGTATTGCTACATAGCTATGCAATGAGAGGCAAAGTTCAGAATAATGGTGTAATTTTAAAAGTGCTTCTAGTGCAAAGTGTGTCTTTGACAGAGTTTGTTCAAACTATATGAATGCTAATGTGCTTTTCCTGATAATTGTTTTTCATCAGCCTCGCAGGTGAGTTATTAGTGTTCTGCCTAGAGGCATTGCATACTATGGAGGCCACGTCTGAGCAGAACCTCTGTACAAATGGCAATGTTTATGGATATGTGCTGTTGTACACACTTTCTGGTGGCTCAAAAAGTGACCATGAGGAATTTAGGGTACTGACTCAGTAAGGTAGAAAGTTCCTAGTTTTGACCACATCTTGTAGTCATGTTGTAGTTAATGGGATCTTTTATTCTCATGAGTTGAGGAACATGCCGGGGGATGATGTGTTCCAGGAGTCCAGGAGAGGCACTGTATTTTTGTCTTGACATTAATCTCCTGTAATTACAACTTTGTTTTGGTATAATCAGATTAGATACTTACATGCAATTTACTAATACTATGTTTATAGCAACTGAGTTTTTTGAGCTACTACTTAGCGTGTCTTACACGTCTGTGTAGGCAGCATTATGTCTGTAAATTGCCTATCTTATGTCACCTTTTCTCTTTAAAAATATTTTAACTAACTGTAATAATCTGAAGACAGCTAACATGCTGCATACTAATGGAATTCTATATTTAAGAGTTTGTCCCCATTCATTTTCAATTCCTCTGAGCAGAACTTCTTTTTGTGTTACATCCCAGCCCACATGGTTCACAAGTCTTATATTTTGATACCATATTTTAAGACAGTTCTGTCAGTTCTATTATGAACCAGTTCTTTATTTTAAGTAGTCAGGATTGGCATAGGTATTCAGTGACATTCCTCTTCATCTGGTGTGGAAACATCTTGGTTCTCTTAGTTTCTTAGATTATTCCTTCCATTGGTTGGTTTGCAGAGGCCTTCATGTTATAAAATACTCAGAGATGCAGATAATGCAAAGGGACCAGTTTACAAATTATCAGGTCCACAGATGCAATGCAGGGGTTATTCCACATGCAGCATTTGAGAAATTCTGTTTTCTGATCAGGAGTGATGTGTTGCTCCTTGGGAACAAGCCAAGGAAACTTGTGTGTTCAGGTTCTTCTGTGTGACAAAGAAGCTGATACGGTGATCCAATACAAGTGATGACAGTGTGCAAGAGCATTGAATATGTCCTTAAGAGAGGCCTTCTCTGAGACATATTTGTGTACAGTCAGAAGCAAGGAAGATAATTCAAGGTTATAGTTAGCATTAGTCATTTGGCTATGTTCTTTCCCAATGCTGTTTTTCAATCCCTTTTGAAGTGGTGGGCTTTTTTCCTATTAACACCTTGAACCTGATGTGCTTGTTTTTCATGTCTTCTCTAAATTTGAGATAATTTGATTTAATTTAAGTAAATAAATGATTTAAAAAATAATCCTAACGTGTACAGTTGCAATATGTATATAGCTTTTTCTGAGGTCTTCTGTAACTTTAATGACTGTGGTGCATGGCCAGGAGGGCCAATAGCAACACCTGGGTTTTTTCCAGTTACTGTACATCACCACTTCATATGCTGTAGGCATTACACCATGTGCATTGTTGTGTACTCTTCTGTGGTGAATTCCACATGCAATGGTGCATTCAGGTGCTTGTTTGTGCACTAGAGAAAAGAAAAATTGCTCTTTGTTACTGCTAAAACATTTTTTTACCTTTCTGTACTCCCATCTAAAGTGCATGCAATGTGTTTTACTGCCTCAGCAGTAATTTCGTGATCTAGGAGATAGGATTTTGCTTGAGTTAAGCACTTCTGGTTTTAACTGACAAATGGGTAGATGCTGGGAATTGACAGATAAACTAATCTGAAGTGTTTTATGGATTTGTGCTGGATGACTATACTGGTTTCAGGTTTGTGAACTTCTTCCAGAAAAGCTTTTAATACTACCTATTTTTTTCATTAAATATTGGAAGCTGACAGTCTCTGATAAGGCCCTCACTGCTTTGATCTGCTCTGGGCATATTCTCAATGTCACTGTTGGTATTCAACACCCTGGGAAGAGAAGCTTTCTGTTTTCCCTTTCAAAAGTTATGTATTTCTGTAAGCGGAGAGATATCACATGTGTTTTAATAAATGAGCTATTTTTTTACATAATGACAGTCTGAATGGAAGGTGCACTGAATGGATGAGACATTAAATGGTAGAGAGTCTGTAGTATCTAGTGTGTGCTTTTCTGTATACTATTTGGTTTTTTAGTTTGTTTCAGTTCCGGTAATGTCCTAGTGAAAACTTCAGTGTTTAACGTTTGAGAATGTGTAACAAGCCCTCATTCATTTACAAATACAATAAATTGTGTCTAGATGATCACCTGGAAAGGAGCATGTCACCAAATTCTCAGTGATTTTTAAGCTGTTTCCTCCCTGATATGGCAGTGATGAACTCTGGACATCAGTGTCATGTTTGGTGCCTGTCTTCAGCTGGCCCAGCACCCAAGCTCTTCAAATTGCATTTGACATCAGGCACCAGAAAGATTCACTGCAGTAAATTCTTTTCTGAAGGAAGTTCTATTTACAGTTTTTCCTTGAAATAGTTTAGTCAACAGGAAAAAAAATTCTATTGCCTGCTTCTGAGTATCACTTCACTTAGCATTTTCTAATTTAATTTGCCATTCATTTCTTTTAAGTGCAACCTTCAGTTGGCTTAAGAATCCAGTTTGCCAAACTTTTCCTTGAAAGCCACTTATCATTACTGATGGGAATGCACTTTGCTGGGTCATACAGTGCAAATTTGATCCAGATCCATCTGTGACATATAATCACCTTTCTGTGGAATTAGCCGGAGCAGATGAGAGGGTGTTTGTGTCAGCCTGTGGTTTTTTTCTAAGTTGGCAGGGAGACGACAGATGATATTTGATCTGCCTAAAAGCTGAAGTGTTGTGAACAAATGATACCTGGTTAGGCCCAGCGTCTGCCAATTTACAGACCCCCCAACACAGTTTTTGAACCACCCAAGTGTGTTTATACCACAGAGGTGTTTTATACCGTGTAGCTCAGAGTTTGTTTCAATCCAATACTAGATGCTGGGATTTACTGAGCTGCTTAGCCACAGTGGGGTGAGTCTCCAGCAGTTTCCATTTGTTCTTTGAACTTTGACCAGTCCATTGGGATACAGCTGAGTCCTGTTGGTTGATCGTTGCTCCTCACATTCTTATCACTGTTTTTCTCTTTTATTTAAAATCTACTGGTAGTAAAGGTGAAAACAAGTTGGCACTGACTCTAGACATTTTTTAAACATTCTTCCATTTTCTCAAACATAGATCAATGTGTTTATCACTCTTAAATACTCATTTTTCTGTTTATCATCTGATAAATCCTCTTGCAGGAAAATACCAGGTAAAATTGCAGATTTCTGTTGTGTGGAATATTTGTCAAACAAACCATAATGACTGTTCCTTGCTTTATGTTTATTTCTTTTTTGGAGTAGTGTTGTCAGCCCTTCAAGTCCTGGAGTTTTTAAACTGTGTTAAGAAGACTTTCCACTTCTGTTTGTGTTGGTACTGATCTTAGTACTTTAGAAAGTGTAGATGTGTAAGACTGTTCACTGCTTTGTTGAAGGCAGATACTGCTCAACAAGGAAATTGAAATTTATGATGTTCTAATTAATGTTTAAGAGGGTCTGTTCCACATTTAAATTCTTTGAGGGTTCATAAAGCACGTAAGTAGAGGAGGTAGGAGAGAATTTGCCAGGACAGTGGAGATGAGAGGGAATGGGTAAGAAATGACCCTGCCATCTTAGCTGTTTTGTAATTAGCTCCTTATGGCTTCACATGATCTGTTAGATAGTGACCTACTTCACACTTTTTCTATGAGTCTCCCAATAAATACATTACTTGCCTGATGTCATGTGAATTTGATATTTGGTCTCAATTTGATGTTTTGTCATGACATTTGATACAGTGCTGCTGGAAATCTCTGCTGGGCTTGTTTAGACTGACAGCCCAGTAGGCTTGGGTGTCAACCCAACCTTGTATTTATCATCCAGCCATTATATTTTTGCTCAGTGAGTAGCATTTTCTAATAACCTTTTTTATCTGTTGTCTAACACAGGAACAGTTGTAGACATTTTAGCAGATGTTTATGCAGCAAAGGTAAATACAACATCAACACTGACTTCCAAACACTGATTCCTCACTTTCATATCTACCTGATTAGGTAGCATTTGATGCAGTGCCCAAATTCCTGTAACTAAGGATATTGTCTTTATTGCTTAGTTGCTGCTCTTTTATATTATCTAGTGCCCTTGTTTTAGGTTGGAAATTGCCCAAATCCTCAGTACATTTATCTTTTAATTAGGGGGAATGAAGCATCTAAACCATGCGAGGAAAGATACTTTCCAAACATACTTTACATCATAGATTTTTGTATTGGAGCTAAAAGATTGCCACACTCCCCAGGAACTCCCTTGTACATTTGATTAACTTGGGGCTCTTACAAATGCAGCCATGATATATTTCTGTGTCCACTTCAAAATAACTATGAAACAACAATATGCTGTGTCTTTAGGCGTGTTTCAGAAGTGTTCAGTGACTGAATATAGTCTCTGCAAGTTACAGCATAAGATGTGTCATCAGCAGCATCATCGAGATTATGTAAAACAAATCTGTAGAAACATATGAAGTTTCACATCTCTATTTTGCTCTATATTTTTTCAGTTTGAACATGTACACATGGTCTGAGTATATATTGTTTTATCCAAATGTATTTTTGACACCTCTTTCGTGTGTCACGGGGTTAATTTTGCAGCAAAACTGTCATGCCGTATCTAGCACTTCTGTATCTTTATAAGCAGTTGTACCTGTTTGTTTACAAGCTGTATCTGCTCTGATACACTGATCTGTTCTGAAAGCAACATATTGAAAACAGAATATTTGAAAGCCATGATTAATAACCTTCATTTTGACTGCTAGCATTCTGTCCTGGTTATATTTCTGAAAAAAGAAATAGATTTTATATATTCTGACTCTCATGGCCTACTTTGATTTTTCAGTTACTTAATGTGTATAGTACATTCCATGCTTTTTGTACTCAGAGTAACCATTTAGAAAATCTCTGAACCTGGCAGCTAATAGGTTTACATTATTACTTCTCCCCAGAACAGTATTTTCAAAAGTGGAAATGCAGAACATGAGGCTTCTCTGTCCATTTTTAGTACATGAGCAAAAGGCTACTTTTTAAAAACAATGCCATCAGCTGCTCCTCTTTGAAATCGGAGTACCCTAGTGTATTCCCATCACTTTGGACAGTAAGGCCACCTGCTTATCTCTGTGTGATATTTATGCTTTTGCAAATATTTCTTTGCCCTTGACTGCCTTGTGCTGAGTACTTGTGCACTAAGCATCATGAAATGATATAAGCTCTTCTCCGGTTTCAGAACTTCAGAGTGCTCAGAAGAAATAAGGATGGTGTTGTTTTTATTGGCTTGTATTTAGATCTTGAAAGTGTTTAAGAAAATATTGTATAAATGATTGTTATAGCACTTATATTTTGGTTAGTAATCTCATTCCTTTTTCAAAAAATGGCAAAATTGAGGTAAAGAGTTAAAGAGGCCTATTCAGGGTCACAGAACATGTCATAAAACACATTATTGATTTCAAGTGTTCTGCATTTGGAACACAAAGCTACATGTGTTTCTAATATGGATCTGCATTTTTTTAATGGAGTATTAGGCAGCAGGACAGCATAATTACTTACCTGTTATGTTTGGAATATGATTATGTTGTCCCTTTGAAGATAAAGGTCTTGTAATCATAACAATAAGCATGATATCATTAATAAAAAGTCCTTTAAAGTTGGAAAACTGGGATAAATTGTGCTCTTTTTTGCTTTTTAATTTAACAGTGCCTTTTTTTTAAAAAGAAAAAAATGGTTATTATTTTCTGTGATTTTAGTTACCTTACTGCTCATACTGATTCTGAAGGAGACTCTGAGGAAGAAAAGAGATGTATGAAATCGCCTGATGCTGTGGTGAAATCAGAAGATGAAGACTTATGTAATTTTTTACAGCAGGTGGACAATTTGCACAAGGGTTCAGAGGATGATAAAAAGGAGGGCTTCAGATTGCTGCTTGAGAAAGATGACAAGGTATCATGGGTAAACTTAATATTATGTTGCTATCAACTTATACTTTATGCTGCTTTTGAGAACTAAATACAAGCTTTAACATGCACATAGAAATGGATGATGAAATTTCAAGCATGCTTTTAAAATCCAGTCAAAAAGCAGTATTTCAAAGTGGTGTCAATATTCATGTTGTGTGGGCATAGGAGTTCTACTATTTTATATCCCATTCTAATTTGATAACTCTGAGGCTTTGTTTGACATAGAAATTCTTGCGTAAAACAAAGAAAAAGCATGGGCTTTTTTTGATTAAATTATACTTACTTCTGCTGTTTTTGGAGTAGTCTGTGTGAGAAAATCCTTTAGAATTAAGTAGTAACCAGACCTACTATTCTTAAACTGTGAACATCTAGTCTGCTCATACCTTTCTAATATCCTTCGTGTGAGTTTTTCCTTTGACTTTACTGGGCCCATATGTAACTCCAGATAAAATTTAAAGGTGGTTTGATGTGCAGTGCTCAATTCAGTGTATCATTTTATTCTGGTTTGGCAAGTGATAGTTCTGATTGTATTTTCATCTGAATATTGGAACACCAAGGAAGGTAAATGAGATAATGTGAGTGAATGTGGTGCTTATGGCTTCTCTAAAAAAAATACACATCACTTTGTTCAGGGATTTATTGTGTTTTACTGGATTACCTTGTCAATGTTTATATTAAAAGAAGTTTAAACTGGTTTATAAAATAAAACCTCTTCAGACAGTCTAGGGTGTTTAAAGCTGTATTCTCGTTTGTTCATGGAAAATTGGTCAATTGGTTCTCACATGAGCTAAAAGTAGTATGTAGAAGGATGGAAAATTAACAAAAAACTATGCCATCTTCTGATTACTTGCTTTAAGCATGTTATTAATTTTAAGCATTGTGAAAGAAAACTGTTTAAATCACATTCTGATCAGTTTAATTATGTAGCTGTCCTCTGCTTTCAGTACGAAAACTGTGTGGACTTTCTTTGGAGGCTTGCACGTGCTTATGGAGATCTGTTTGAAATGACTACTGATGCTGAGGAGAAGAGGAAATATGTAACTGATGGTAAGAGGAAAAATGTTTATGAAGAATGCCATATGAATGTAGTGAAACATGCTTTCAACTTGGGTTAAGTTTTCCAGTATAAGGAATTGGCAATCCAATAAGTGGCAGCATTTGTACTGTAATGATGTTTTGTGCAGTAACCCACCACGGTTTACTTCTTCAGTTCATTTTTTCCTCAATGAGAGATCCAAAATCAGTGGCAGAGAAGTATTATGGGTACCATAATTGGAGCCTGTTGTCTCTGCATATTGCCTTAAAATCCTGTATTTTGTTGAGAAACAGATGGATACAGAATGTGAAAACTCCCAGATGCTGTCAGCACAGTTTCTTAATTACAACTTTGGGAGAGCAAGAGGAATAAACAAATGCTGAGGCTGGCTCAAGGTTTGTTTTTCTGCTTTCCTGTGGTCAGGGAGCACTCCTGCATATCAGCAGCCTCTTTTGTGGTGATGGTGGGGATGCAACTTTGTCAATCTGGAGGAACTGGTGACCAGAAACAGAAGTTGTGTGTGACAACTGATGTTGCTTCCAGACATCTCTCCCCATGTGTCCTGTTTGACAATTCAATCTCCACAAGATTTTAATTTTCTTCATCATAGCACTTTTTTTGGTTGTTTTTAAAAGCAATGCCCTTTCTTTCACTGTCTGGATGTATATTGGCTAGAGGAACATAATTTTTTTGATTTTTTATTATTATTTCCTTTTTTATTATTTTTTATTATTTCCTTTTTATTTCAGACCTTCTTTTTATTACGTTAAAACCTACATCTTCTCTACGTTGTGTCACTCTCCTCCTGTCAGGGCACTGTTCTTAAAATAATCCTTTTTGCCTTTATCTCAGAGTACTTCTCTCTTTCTTTTGTCTCTCCATTGCCCCTTCCTTTTTTGTTGCACCAAATCAGGTTTTGTAAGTGTAACCCAGGTTTGGGTTATTTTTTCTTTTGTGACACCTCTCATTGACTTTTTTTTCTGTTGGTGGTGACAATGTCGCTGACAAAGCTGTTTCAGCTGTCCTTTGTCATCCTTAAAGGCAGTGTCACGCCTTCATGCTGTTGTAACATATTCCATAGACAACCTCGGTTTGTTCAAGGTGCTACCTTTTTCCAATCCTTTTCTCATCTAAATACGCCTGAAAACTTGCACGGTCTTAGCAACTTAACTGATACTCTTTTCTTTAGTAGCAACTTGGCTTTGTACATAAATCCTACAGCGCAGTGAGGATTATGGCACAAAGTGAATGAAAACAGTAAATTCTGTTGTAGGATCCTTTGCTTTTACCAGTGACTGGACTTGAAGCTGGCCAGGACTGTGGAGGACAATGAAAAAAGTTTCTACAGATGTATTAATGGCACTAGGCAGTGTAAAAATAACATGCGCCCATTACAGGATGAGTGTGGTCGCCTCACAAATGGGGACATGGACAAAGCAGAGAATTGACATGTATTCTTTGCCTCTGTCTTCAACATGGATGATGGAGCAAGGGGTTATCAGTGTCCTGAGCTGGAGGACCATGGCTTCAAGAATGATCAATTTCCAGTCAACCTGGAAATTGTGTACAATCTGCTGCTCCAGCTGGATTCTTAAAAATTTGTGAGGCCTGATGGGATTCATCCAGCAATCCTCAAAGAACTAGTTGGTGTCATTTCGAAACCTCTCCTGCTGATTTTTGAGCAGTCTTGGGAATCTGGAGAAGTCCAGCTGACTGGAAGCTGGCTGACATTGTCCTAATTTTTGAAAAGGGCAAGAAGGAGGGCCCTGGCAACTACAGGTCTGTCAGTCTTACTTCAGTGCCTGGTGAAGTTATGGAGGAGATTATTCTGGGAGGTATAGAAAAACACCTGGAGGACAATGCAGTCATTGGTCACAGCCAGCACAGCTTCATAAGAGGAAGGTCCTGCTTATCAAACCTGATTCCCTTTTATGACAAAGTACCCTGCCCAGCTGATGAAGGGAAACCAGTTGATGTAATATTTTTGGATATCTGTTAAGCTTTGGTTACTGTCTCTCACAGGATCCTTCTGGACAAAATGTCCGGCGCACAGCTGGATAAACACATCATGGGATGAGTGAGCAATTGGGTCATGGGTCAGGCACAAAGGGTTACAGTGAATGGGGTGACATCAGACTGGGACCTGTCACTGGTGGGGTTCCACAGGGCTCCATCCCTGTGCTCTTCAACGTCTTCATTAATAACTTGGACACAGGACTGGAAGGGGAACAGAGCAAGTTCACTGAGGATACAAAACTGGGAGGAGCTGTTGTGTCCCTTGAAGGCAGAGAGAACCAGCAGAGAAACCTTGACAAATCAGAGGGCTGGACAATCACCAGCTGTATGAAGTTCAACAAGGGAAAGTGTTGGATTCTGTTCCTGGGATGGGACAACCCTGGATGCACAGACAGATTGGGGAATGAGCTGCTGGAGAGCAGTGCCACAGGAAGGGACCTGGGGGTCCTGGTCACTGGCAAGCTGCACATGAGCCAGCAGTGCCCTGGCGGCCAGGAGGGCCAGCCCTGTCCCGGGGAGCATCAGGCACAGCATGGCCAGCCGGGCAAGGGAGCGGAGTGTCCTGCTCTGCTCTGCTCTGGGGCAGCCTCACCTCCAGTGCTGGGGGCAGGTTTGGGTGCCACAATGTAGAAAAGACATTAAACTATTGGGGAGCACCTAAAGGAGGGTCAGGAGGATGGTGAAGGGCCTTGTTGGAAGTCATGTGAGGAGCGACTGAGGACACTTGGTCTGTTCAGCCTGGAGGAGACTGAGGGGAGACCTCACTGCAGTTACACCTTCCTCATGAGGGGAAGAGGAGGAGCAGACACTGATCTCTGTGGTGACCAGTGACAGGACCCATGGGAATGGACTGGAGTTGTGTCAGGGGAAGTTTGGATTGGATATTAGGAAAAGGTTCTTCACCAGAGTATGGTTGGGCACTGGGTTCCTCAAGGAAATGGTAACAGCAGCAACCTGAGGGAGTTTAAGAAGCATCTGGACAATGCTGTCAGGCACATGTTGTGACTCTTTGGGGTGGTCCTGTGCAGGCCAGGAGGGGGATTCAATGATCCTTGTAGGTCCTTTCCAACTCAGCAGATTCTGTGACTGCATGTAACCTCGGCTGATGAAGAATAATGGCATAGCAAAAGACAGGGAGATATAAAAAATGATGGAATGAAAGCGGGTCTTAGGTGTTGAGTAACCAGCCTAGTTTGGCTCATTCTCATGAAGTGGGGGTGGCGGCAGCCTTTTTCATCTCAGTTTTTGGAAGTGCTGCAGAGGGCTTGAGACTGCAGGAGAGCTGGCGGTAGTTTCATGGTTATTTTTCATTCCACTGGGTTGGAGGACTGTGCATGCTATTCTTTGTTTTTATGAAGTTAACTTACAATACAGAAATGTCAGTGCAGCTTAATTGGTTGCAGCTGAGACTCTGCAAACAGCAAGAATCTCATCTGAACTTCTTACTGGGAGCGTGGGTTTGATCAAAGCCCCTACTGTCATCTTTATTCAGTTAAAAGTGGAACTTTAGGGAAGGCTTTGTGCGAGAAAGGAGCTTCAACTAGTTTATTCCTGTACCCAGGGCAGGAAACAGCTTTGCTGCTTCTTCTGAGAGGTGCTTGTCTGACCTGCTTTTAAGGCTCTTCACTCTTACAGACATGACAGCCTCCTTTGGCAGTCCAGTCCATTCCTTCCCTGATTTAACTGCATCTGAATTGGGTTTTAAAGGAAAATACTAAAATTCCATATATAGTTTATATCTACTTACATGTAAGTGTATGACTATGTAAATGAAGTAAAGCCAGGATGTTACATTGTTCATCTAAATGTTTCTAAGAACAGGAAGCAATTTCTTTGCTGCTGCAGCAAATCAGATTGCTTTGTTCTTGGGAGTCACCTAAAATGTGGAAGAGTATGATAAATCCTTTCATATATTGTACTCCATTTACAGGAAAGATTAAAGCTGAAAAAGCTGTTCAGCTGGATGCTGGAAGTGCTGAGAGTCACCAGTGGTAAGTTTGAGAAAGTTTCTACAAATTTGTGTGCATTTATTAAGTTCAAGAAAAAAATCCCCAGTCTGACATCAGTTTAATGAATTAGTCATTAATATTTTTCATAATTTTATGAAACTCAGTTATCACCAGTTGCTGCTAAAATGACATTGAAATATTTTGTGAAGCATTTACTGTAGCATGTGAAATAACTCAATAACCATACTTCAATAAGCACAAGAAATGTAGATAAGAGTATTTGCTTGAGCCACTATTTTGTTGCTCAGAGAAGCCATAGTTTTCCATTTACCTTCCCTTTCAGCAATTCACAAAATAATGTCATTTGACCTTAAATTTTGTCCTTTCCTTTTCTTGTAATGGCCCAAATTTTAATAATTAAAAATAGACATAGAGGACTATGGAAATTTGAATTAACTTCTCAATTTTTGTTTTATCATGTAGTTTTTCTCCAAGTGTGACACTTAGTTTAGTTTTGTAGACCTTGCCAGAACTAACAAACTCTGCAAATGTCAATATTCTTTTTATCAAGTCAGCATTATCAGGTAAAAGATAATTCTGCTGAGTTCTAGCTGATAGTTCCTCACCTTAGTATTTTAGTAGTAAATTTTACTGACCTTCTGAATTCTTTTCTAGTATTATTAGCTTTTCCTTTCCATTTTGGTTTCCACATTCTTCATTAATTTTGTCTTTGCACTTGTGGGATAGAATTTCACTAAACTTGTGCATATCTAAAACAAATACTTTTACCCCAGGCTCCTTTCACAATCTAAAAAGAAGCAGCCACTTCTGGAGTGCAATTCACTGGAGTCAATTTTGCCCATTTAGTCTTGCATGAGGGTGAGATGAATTTCTCCTGTGGCTCAGTTGACAACATCTCATTGCCATCAAGGGGAGTAGTGTCAGCTATCTCAGGTTTAGATACTTGATTAGAGAGACATTGTCATTTAATTAGGTAATTCTCTGTCTTGTTCTCTCTCTTTCTGATTGCAATTTACAGCCATTTCTGCTCTTTGCTTGACCACAGACATGGCCACTTCCTCAGGGTAATGCTGGTGTACCCCTCTCAGCTAGAACTCTGTGTATAAACAACCACAAAATCACATTCAAGTATGAATCCTGCCCTTCCCTTCCTCCTCAGCCCACAAGACTGACAAAATATCGTAGTATAAATACAGCTTCACTGGCAGAAACTGTGCTGATAAACCCTTACATATTGTTCAGGGAGATGTAGGTGGTCTGCTGGACTTCACATGTGAGATCCTGTCCTGGCAGGCACATCTGGCAGGGGAAGAATTATGAGTGTAAGGAGATGTGTTCCAGAGGTTAGCTCAGAAACCGAAATGAGAGGTTTAAGAGGAAAATCTTACATTTTTAAGCTACTGCTTGTAACAGGCAATGGATTTGCAGTTTTCATCCTTCATGTATCTGGGTTGCAAGTGAACATGAGGTTTTTATCAGTTATTGTTCAACTCATGTCTTTCTAGAGGTATAGATGGACACTATAGATTAAAATAGTTCTCCCTAATTTTTTTTTCTGAATATATTGTCAGCTTGTCTTTATTTTCTGACATTTTTCTGACTTGCTGCATGATTTTTGAAGTGTGATGTAAGTGTAATGGTTGTGCCAATCTTATTGAGGCTTTAAATACTGGGCAGAATGGACTTCCATGCTCCAGAGGGACATTGGTATATTTTTGTTCAGCATAAAAATAGTTGTTCAGTCTGTGGTCCCAGTAGATATTTTTCTGCTGTGCTGCTACTTAACCAGTTGGACTTGTTTTTTAACTTTATTTTTTAACTTGTTTTATTCTATTTTATTCTTTATAAAGTATTTTACACACATTTAATTGATTTCATGTTTATTTCTGGCCATTTCTCAGTTTGTAAATGCATTCTCTCAAGGATCAACATTTTATTTCAAAAGTGGTTTTTGTTGTTGGGTTTTTTTAAAATCATTGACTTTAATTAATGAAATTACTGGAAGATAATGGACCCAACATTAAACTTTGAGTGACACCTATAGTGATGCTCACATGAACCTGGTTCTGCAACCATCTCCACAGGTGATTTAATCTAAACAATATTTCCACGGTTAGGTTTTTGAGGAACATCACGGTCCTTTCCAACTCAGCACACATAAACAAGGTATATATCATTTGTTGCATTCCTCTTGTAGTCCAGGCTTTTTTGTCATGTCAGAATTATTTTGATACTGTTTGTTCACAAAAATCTTGTGTTAACTGCTTTGTATGCTTATTCTTCAGGTTGGCCTGCTTTGCCTGTAACACTTCACTCTTTCTCTCTGATAGCAGCTGTGATTGCCTTTTTGCTTGCTGTTGGGGCTTTCTGCATTACCCATGAGACTTCTGTAGTCAGCTCTATATTGTTTGAGTCTGGCCTAATGCAAATTTTTCCAGTTTGTCTAAACATTATTCCACATGTTAATCCCTGTGAGCAGGAAATAAGACTTCAGGGAATCTTCCCTGTAAAAACTGTGCTCTCAAGGTTGTACACAAACAGAATTTTACCTGAGGTTATAAAGACTGTGTATAAACAGATAACAGTGCAATACAATTAAGTCAGATTAAATAGTATGTGAAAATAATATGAAATCCATAGTTAATAAGAATATTTATCTGAGAGAAAACAACTGAAAAGAAAAAAGTATAAATATAAAATATTTATACAAAAAGATGTTAAGATCACTAGTGGGTAGTCAAGATCAGAGCTGAAGAGCAGTACCTAGCTCCAGATGGACACCTGGGTGTTGTATCTGTCCTATGTGCCTGCATGTGAGCAAGGAGCTGATCCTGCACTTGCGGGGGATGGAGAGTTGAACAGGCAGCATGTGCCATTTGATGTGCCAGGATATTTGCAGGGCATGCGAGATATCACACACGACCTTTGGGGTCTCTACACTTCTAGCCCATCTTCCAGAAGTGGTGAGAAATGCTGGGGCATCTCCAGTGGCAGTAGGCCCCTGTGTCCGGGCAGGGGTCCTGTGAATTGAACAGGCTCTCTGCTGGCTGTATATGACATTAGATACACAAATGAGAAGCTCAGCACAGTGCATGCTCAGTGTGAAAGCAATGCTGTCTCAGACCAAAATCGTTCCTTTTCATCTCACTGCCAACAGAAAATTTTCTAAAGCTGTACAGGGTAAATAATCTTAGCCTCTGTAAGATGAGCCCATCTGTTTGTTGCATGTAAGGCTTTGTCAGTCCGTATCAGCTATTGATGACCAAGCTGTTTTTCTGACCTTAACTGAAGGAAGTTTTTGTTGATTTCTTACTAATTTCTGAAGGGTTTTGATATTTCCAATCAGCACAACTGAGGTTTTCACTCATGTTTGGTATAGCTACTATCTGTGTTGTCCACTCATACGTTATTTCTAGTATTCTCTTAAACTGTTTAATATATTATGGCTTACTAAATGAATGAGGGTTAAATGATAGCCTGTTCTTTTCCTGGTCCTGTACCTTGCTCTCTACTTCCAGTTAACCTTTGTGGAGCAGGGGGAATGTAAGTGAGGAAGAAATTGAATTCAGCCTCATTGGTTTCATCTTTTGCCATTATTTCCTCATTTCTAATTGTTCTGCACTTTCGTTTCCATTTTTTTTTTCCTTCTGGTGTATTTATAGAGCCTCTTCTTATTGTCTTACCAATATCCCTAGCTTAGATGTGTACTCTTGTTTCCATTTTTAGAGTCAATTTCTTTTGGGTTTTGAGTTAATTGAGAATTCCTCACCGTAGCTGAATTGGTTTTTTAAAATTTCCCTGCTATGATTAAAGGATCATTTGCAGCTGTGCTGTTGAATATTGTCTCTTACTAAATCTTCTACAGAACTTTTTCTAACATGTCATTTCTTAACGATTTCATTTTTTCCATTAAAAATGTACACTGTGCTTGTCATGCAGTGGTTAGGTCTATGGACCCATTTGGAAGTTTCTTTGGGAAGCTTATCCCTGCTGCTTGAAAGCTCCGTTTACCAAATAAATAAGTTCTTGTGACACCTTGACCCACATAATTGCCCTTGTGTAGACAGAGTTAGACAAGCAAAAACATCCCTTTTCCAGAGCAGGTATTTTTCTGTTTTGTGGAACTGTTATAAGGTGTCTGTGAGACAGAAAACATTTTGTGTCCACCAGTGGAATTTAGTGGAATGGTTCCGTGAGCAAACTTGCTAATATAGGCTTAGAATTCAGCTGTCTTGCCTTACTTTTGATATTTACATCATTTAACAAGAAAAAGATGCTATGTGTCTTCTGAGTGTATCACCTATATTTTTCTGTAAAATTGTATGATAAAATTGATCAACACTCCAACTGTTCAACTTACTGATTAGAATACTCACAAATAACCAGTATTCAGCCTCAAAATAAATTTGAGGAAACATATGCAGAACAAAGAAAGCAAAATATCTTGAAGTAGTCAGTTGGTTTTGGTAATGAATTGCAGCTGCAAATAATTTTCATATCTCAATCCAGATTTTTAAAAACATGTGATCATACTTAATCTCGTAGTTGCCAATGAGATCAAAAACCTTCAGACTTTTTGAATGCTGACCTCTAAATAACTGAAGTAAATGGCAACACTGGAAAGGAAAAACATGGCTTTATTATTTGTATGAACACCCTAAAGAAAGACAGAGTAAATATTCTAAGTGATTTGTGGCTTTGTTCAGCCAGTGTCAGTTTTTCAAGTTGTGGAGAAACTCGCATGCAAAAGTTATCATCAGCCATTGCAGGTCCTCTTGTTTTTTCCAAGCCTCAGACAAATTAATTTTGTGGGTCAGTGATTCCCAAGGGACAGCTGTGAATTCTCACAGCTCATCTTGGATCATGAAGTATCTTTATCACCCAGATTTTAATTAGAAGTGCTATGTGAACAGTTTTGTATTACAGTTGCTTTATAGTTGTGTTGCTTTACAACTTTACAGTCACAGAAAAAAAAAATAGTAGATGCATATGAATGGTGCTTTTATTTAAAACTAAATATCACTTAAATTCTTCTGCAAAACCAATGAATTTTTATATTTGTGGGAGGTTTGTTGCTGGTTTTCCTTTAAGAGTTTGGGGAAGAGGTCTGGAAGTTTTCTCTGCTGTTGTGCAGATCCCCACACTTCCTTTTTTGTTGACAAGAGCTTGTAACAGGCTTTGCAAAGAACAAAATGTTACTGTTCTGGCAAATTTTCAGGACACTTAGTTAAAAAGATCATTCTTTGCATTAAGCTTTGTTTTTTTCCACAAACAAACTTGGTGCTGCTCTTGAGTTTGTGTTACTCTCTAGAACTCACCTGATGGTGGGAGTCATACAGCATGTCTCATTTAGGTGCGAGTGAAGTGAAAACCCGGTAGCTTTAAGGGAAGACACCTCCTGAACACACCACCTCTTGGTGAACACACTAAAAGTTTTTTCAGTCATGTGTATGAGCGTTAATCAGAAGAGCAGATATTTTCACAAGCCCTGGGTTTTCCATGCCAGTGAATTCCAGAGCTTAGGGACGGTTTCTCAATGGCAGGCAACACTACAGAAGAGTAGTACAGGTTGGTTCCATTGAGGACATGAATAATTACTGTCATTTGGGTATTTTGGTGATTTTACACAAATTTCCCACAAAAAAGTGAACATTTCATCTCAGTAATAGAGTTCTAATGGATAATTTGGCAGGTTTGTAAGGTGTAGTGGCATAAAAATAATTCTCCAGTGAAACAAAATTCTAAATTTTGGAGTATATTGTAGGATATGGTCATACTACCAAGAACTTTTAAAATTAAATCCTCACCTGTTTCAGCTTGTTACCTGCTGCCCTTAATTATCCCTTATTTACATTAAGATGAGGCAGATAACTTGCAAGAGACAAGCATCTGTTTCTATTATGCAGTCACATTTTTCAGGAATTGATAGCTTGTGCAGAAATACAAGGTTTCCAGCTGGTAGTTGTTTGCCCTGAATTTGATTCATTACAGCAATTTTTGTTCTTAATTACGTGTAATCTTAGTCAGTAATCTTTGAATTATGTAATTGGTTTTTTTAAAATAATTTAAAATTCCAAATTCAGAAGCCATTTCTCGGAAGTTGTAAGTTGTCCTGTAGTAAATGGATCAGTGAAACAGTGAAGCATACTCATGAAAGAGCAAAGGAGGAAGGTTTGACATGTGACAAGTTCTGTTTACTACAAGTTTTTTGCCAGAATGGTCACAGAGGAAATAATTCTGACAACCTAATGATCCCTATTACATTTCTGTCAAGGAGAATTGTTGTGTTCCTGTCTTTGAAAGCTATTGTTTCACTCTGTTTCTACACTTGTGAAGACTATCCTGCTAATTTCTTCAAGATTGTATTTCCATCTGTAGCAACTATCTGTTATAAAAATAAAAATTAAATATCTGGAAACAGGAATTTAACACAGTTGTGGGTTTCACAGCCTAAGGAATGCAGAGCATGGCATCCACATGTTCTACTAGTGAACTTCTGTGAATATGCATTAACAGCAGCATTTTCCCTTGATTTGGTACTGCATGTGTTGCAATAAATTAAGCCATAATTCTTCATGTCCTTACCTTTGAGTTTTTTTAAACCAAAGTAGAGGTTTGTTTCTCATGTTTTTGCTAGTGTTACCTATGCAAGTGTGTGCTACATCTTATGTTTCCCTGGAGCTCAGCTTCAATGCTCTGGTGAATTTTTAATATGAAAAGTGTATTTCTGCCAATTTCTACAGTGTAGACTCAGTTATATTCCAAGAAGAAGGAAAGGGATAGAGAAATGAAATCCTCATTAACAAAAAAATGTCTGCAACCTAAAAATCACCTGAACACTTCACTTTGCACCTTGGCACATCTTCATGTGTTGGCAATCTTAGACACTCTCAGCCACTGCTTCCATGTCCCCATGAGGATGATCATATCAAACCAGTACCTTACCTTTCCATGGGAACTTTGTGTCAGATACATTTTTGTAGATTAAATATCTTGGTAGCAAAGTGATACAATATGAAGTATGCAAAACTGGGCTCTCAGGAAGGGCAATGCAGCAAGGATCATAACCAGTAATTTAAGTTGCAAAGTCCCCCTACATAGAAATTGGTATCTCACTGAAATCATATCAAAAAGGAATCCTGTGGCTTTCACTGCATTGCAGAGACTGCTGGAATATGTAAGTGGGTGAAACTGGTGAGTGAGGGAGCTGGAGGCTAAAAAATAAGATGGCATGCACAGAACTGAGCCATGCAGAGATGGGGAGATGCAAGAACATATTTAGAACTGGAATGGAAATGAACTTTCTTTTCACTGGGCCTCTTGTGTGCTGCCCACATGTTAGCCTTTGCTCACACTACTTTACACGTTAAATATTTCTCAGATAAGGAGGAGGGAGTGAAAAACTGTTATGAAACATGTGAATTAACTTTAGTGGTGGTAAATATCACTAACTCTCCTCCCATTTGCAAAGTCTTGTCAGGTACAATTAAGAAAATTGGATTTTTTTCTTACTTATTGATACTGGGATGCTAAAATCGAGACACAGATTTCCAAATGTTAGCCCTGTACCCACACATTTCCGAAGTCTACATGACGTAAAAGGTTTTTTAAAAATTTGGGATATATAAAAGGGTATATAGAAGAGGAAGGAACAAGTCTGGGAAGGTGCATGTTATTTCTGATTTTGGCCATGTGAAATTTATCAGGGAAAGGATAAATAATGTATTTAAAGGCCATAGTGTGGCTTAATCTTCATTTGAGACTTCAAAATCTTTTCTGTAAATCTGTCTCATGTAGAATAAGCTGGATGACAGAGTCCGAAGTATTGGTATCATTTTTGATATTAAAATTCAGATTGGCTTGATAAAATTATTGGATCAACCTGTTTCTCTTTTTTTTGTAACAGGTAAGATATGCCCCTTACAGTTTTGTCTGGCCTAAATACAGAATGGAAATTCTGTAGCACCAGAAGGGAAAATGTTAATTTACTTTGATCAGTCTCTTCTGTGTGAGGGCTACATAGGTACTTGGCTTCCATCTCTGTCAGCTCGAGTTTCTTGCAAGTCTGAGTTTCAGGATATCATTTTTAACAGAGGAACATGGCACTGACCTGTTATATTGAGTTTGTTTGATTGTGTTTATGCTTAATAAAGGTTTGTTAATTGTGATGATTAATCATATGTCTCTACACTTGTGTTCAGTAATTTTTCTTCCATCTGGGAATAACATTTTTTACACCAACCGGAGTTCTGTGTCTGTCTTAATGAGGCAATTATTGTTGTGTTTATCTGGATGAATGGGTCTGGGACTGTTTTTTTTACATTACCCAGGAGTAACATCAGCTCAGCCTGTAGGTCATTCCTGGCAGCTCTTTGCTGATATGATTTCCTCTTTCTTTTTCTCTGTGAAAGCTCTGTAAGAGCAGTACTCTGATATTCAAAGGGTGTAAGGGAGGTAGTGGCTCTGCAGAGAACCAGTATCGCTTGCGCTTCTACCAGACATGTGCTTCTTACCCATTTCACGGAATAGTTGCATGTTGTTGTGTGATCATCTTTTTAGTATTCCCCCTGTCACCACGAGGTGGGGCAGGTGACCAGGGAGCACCGGGGCCGCGGAAAGAACGACACGAACCACATTGAGGCGTTTCTTGTTACTCTCTACCTCGTTTTCTTCGGTCATTTTCTTCACCATGAGGGTGGTGAGGCACTGGAACACATTGCCCAGGGAATGGGCATCCTTGGGGGTGTTCAGGACCAGGCTGGATGGGGCTCTGAGCAACCTGGTTTAGTGGAAGGTGTCCCTGCCCATGGCAGGGGCGTTGAAACTTGATTTTTAAGGTCCCTTCGAACACAGACCATTTGATGATTGACATTACCCTTTGCACCATTTAAAATAGAAGTTTGCCTTGTGTTTTACACTCTTTGAAAATTATGTAAAATGTCTAAATATTCTTTTCAGGAAAGAAAGGACACCATTTTTGTCTGGGGGATTTTTTAGAAATTAAATTAATATCCAAAATACCATAGAATTTCAAAAATGAAATGATTAATTTTTATCAGTTGGTTGTCTAGCCCATTTCAAAAGTATAAAATCTGAAAAAAAAACCCAAAACAAAACAAATTAACAAAACCCCCCAATAAAGACATGAAAGACATTTTTATTTTTTCCTTGGAAAAATAATGGGTATTTAAAAGTAGTAGGTTAGCTTACTTTTAATTTGGTGAAAATTTCACTGGGATTTCCCTCCCAGGAGATTTTAGCTGTAAGTAGAAGTTTTTCTTTGAACTAGTTTAAACTAAGGCCCTCTTTCTTGTCACGCACAGACAGGGAAATACTGCAAGATGCTGGATTAGCTTGTTCGCTTTTCATTGTTTTCTTTTGTAGCAGCAATCCGTTTAGCTATGGTATGCTGAGTTTATCTGATTAGCACTTAATGAGTGAAGGGAATAGGGGCAATGTTGCCTGAGTTACTTAACCCTAATAAAGTTTTCACTACCTCCCCCCTCTTTCTAAATACCTGAACTTTCCTGACCCCCACCCCTTGCCTTTTCCCTCAACTGCAGCTCATTCCCATAGGAACCTCACTCCGGCCGCAGCTCTGTCAGCAGCAGTGCTGCCTTTAGCTGGATTTTGTCCAGTGCACGTTGGTCACAACAAACACTCTGCTCAGTGTTTGAGAGTCTGTCTGGAGCTCTTACAGACTCAGCTGCGGTTCTGCTGACTCCGTGCCTTACCTGGGAACACTTACTGACCAAAAATGCAGCAGCCTGTAGCATGAGCATTTCTAACTAAAACTATTAGGTATAACTGTAAGAAATAAAATAATTTCTTGGGTTGTGTTAGCAATCACATTTTAATGAGGACTCACTGGAGCTTGAATAATTACATTATATAAAGAAATTCAAGGAAGCTGATGTTTAATAGTGCTTAAAAACTGTGTGTGCCATACAGACTGTGGTTTTGTTACCATAAGTCAATAAGCTTCTTGCATAACTCATGTTTTGCTCTGGCCTTCAACTTAATTTCCCTCTTTTAGGATTATTTTTTATTTTCATTTGGCATCACACTGTAAAATATTTGATTAAAAAAGCAAAATTCTGAAAAATAATAGAAAAATAATCTGCATGAGGCTTTGCTGCTTAACTATTTCTTTGGTGGTTCTGTTGGTTTTATACAGAGGTGCAAAATTGTCTTAATACCAATGAAAATAGGTCCAAGGAAACTACAGTTGATATCTGTGCAAGAGATTCCTTATGCATCGAGGTTCTGTAACTGTTGAAGAAATAAGAAGAAAGCAATAGAAATTTAGGTGGAGTGTCAATAAGATACTAGAGTTGCTTAGGAGATCTGAATCGTTATAGGTTTACAGCTGAAAATATTTTCACTTATACCTACTTAACAATACAAATATGTTATAGAAATCATCTCACATTTCGTTTACCACTCAGTGTCCCTAATTTTTGATAATCATAGTAATAATAATAGAAATAATTATGACCTTAGCAATAGACATCTAGTAATAGCAGTAGTGATCCTGTTAGAGTGAAATATGTGGGTATGTTTTCAAACTTTAAAGATACTAGAAAGATGTCAGAAGTGCAGGAATGCACTGGGGTGAGAGGAGTCAGGAGGGCAGAAGGCGAGTGTGAATGTTTCTGAGGTGTGTACAGCTTCCAGCTGGGCACACCCCGAGCATTTGCCTTTGTGGGTGAGGTTCTGTAGCTGGTGGTGCTCACCTTCCCAGTGAAGTGCAGAGCACAAAGTGTCAAGGTAAACTGCTGTCAGTGGTAGAGCCAGTCTGGAAATGTCACATTCTAAACTAAATGGATGAAATTTTGGAGGAGAAATCTGGTTTTTCACTTATCTAACAACCCAAATAGTGTCATTTAAACTTCTCCTTGTTTCCATTGTTTTGTTTTGGTTTGTATTTTTGTCTGTTCCTGAATATGTATAGTTCATGCCAAACTTCCATCCAGCCATCTAGATGGAAAAAAACCCAGGTGTAAATGTGTGCATTAGGTATTGAAATATTTTGTAATTTGATTCAAAGGTTTATTTAAATCACAAAAAGTATGTGTGTGTGTTTTTCTTTTCCCCTCTCAGGTTTGCAATTATGTGTGGCTATATGTCTCAGTTTGAAAGTGTACAAAACAAAATCAGGAATGGTTATCTCTTTAAGGTATGTTTTTGTAGGATTTGGGGTTGGTTTTTTAAAGCTATTCCTTTAAGTTATTTACTTACATAGTGCCAAAGACAGGTTTTTCCAACACAGTAATTCAGCCTCACAGGTCTGTTTTGGTGCTGAAGTTAAATCAAAAGGGTTTTTATTATACCTGCAAATAAATCATATGCTTGCAAAATATAAGAATTGAGGTAGGATTCTGGGAACAGCATTAAGGTTTCTGATATCCTTTGTAGTCAAAGGGGGGAGGAAAGGCAATAACGATTCTGTTTAGAAAATCAGAACATATGAAATAGTAAGTGGTGAACTAACACAGTTCTGCCATCATCCTTCATGTTGCCCTTAAGTAATGTTTGTTTTAACACTGTCCTTGCAAAGGTAATTGTGTTTTTTAGAGTTAGCTGTTTGTGTTACATGTGCTACTCTCCCCCTCCTTGTCTCAGCATTGCTTAGACACTTTCCATCCATCTCTTGCCCTCCAAGCTGGCGTCCCCCCTTTCTGGGTGACAGTGAAAGGCAACAGACGTGTTCCAGTCCCTGGGGAATGCCTGGGATGGACTCCTCTCACATCATGTCCGTGTTAGGACTTGGAGTGTGGCGGAGCTTTCCAGTGAGAGAGCATTAATTACATCTGAGCCGTGCCAAACGAGCTAAGCCCTGAGCGCTGGGACAGGCTGGGAACGAAGGGAAAATGGCAACACAAGTGCTGCAGCTGCTCAAGGATGGAGTTTTTTAAAAGAGTCTGTGGTGTGAGAAGTAGCCGTTTCAGGGAGGTTTCCTCCTCACAAGTAAAACCTAAAATCTCTTGATTTGGGAAAATAGTAGTATGAAAACATAGCTTCTATCTGAATAGTTTGTGGATATGATAATATAATAGTGTCTTATATATGTGTAAGTCAAATACTTTAGTGACTGGCTTGATTAGAAAGACAGGTGGGGGGAAAAATGTTGGAATGAAATTTATTTTGAGAGGCAGATGGTAGGGCTGAAATATTTATTTTTTCTTCCAACTCAGGTTGAGCAATAAGAGCTTTCTTTGGTAAATTAAAGAGAGAAATAAAAGTATTCATGACCTGAAATGAAAATGGTTTTGGAAGAAGGACCTCATTAGATACTTTATAGGTTTTGTAGTTTCACTATGAACAGAACTATTTTATTTTCTGAATTTCACATTATAAAAACAATTGGTTGTGTCAAGTACCATTTCATTGGGACAGTCACATTCCAAGGTGGAAGAACTATGTTTCAGTAATGGGCGCTGGCATGTAAGATCTATTCAAGAGTAGTTGCTTCCTCACTGATTTGATCAGTGACAGTTTCCTAATACTAACTGTAAATGAAATTAATTTGATTGAAGTTGTTGCCTTTTAAAGACAAGAGTTCTTGAATTATTTGACCAAACTTTAGAGTTATTTAGTCATGTTCTAAATGCATGCTTTCTTGCATTGTATGCAATGTCGCTAAATAATTTTGTGGTTTCCCTCCGTGAGGAAGGGATTTACTACTTAAAATATTTTTAGGTTGTTAGAAGACAATTGCAGCAGAAGAGAATTTCTGAGTGTGTTTCTGACTTGCAGCAAACTACTCAGAATGTAAACACACTTGCCAAACAAACATCTAAAGTGATACTAATTTTCTTTCCAATAGGAGCACCTAGACAAGGCAATTGAACTTAAGCCTCAAGATCCCTTTTTATATTACCTAAATGGAAGATGGTGCTATTCAGTAAGTTGTGTTTTATTTATCTCACATATGAATTGAGTATACTACAAAATGATAATTAAATAGTGGAACTTAAGACAAAGTAGGTGTTTATTTGAGTAGATGTTTTGAGCTAAATGAAGCAGACATTTACACTTCCTGAGTTCACTACCAGATGCGTGATGCTCACAGCTGACCATTTCTGCAATGTAATTAGGTAAGCTGTGCTTGTATAACCCTCATTGTTGTGTTCAGGTTTTTTTATCCGAATGAATGAATGAATGAAGGAATGAAAAGTAACTGATATTTGGAGGGGAAGAAGGATGACCTCTTGCGTTCGCTTCTTTGTTGCCATAAACTTTCTGAGTGAACCTGGGCTGGTAACATAGCCTTGTGGTAACTTTATTTCCCATCCATAACTTAAGTTAAAGGTTCTTGCCTGCTGCAGGTTATGTCTGTGGCGGCAAGGCTACCATACTAGCTTGATAAATTCCAAGGGAATGTCCAAAAAATATTCATGCATAAAAATCTGTAATTCACCAGTAAGTTTTGCAAGAGATACAATTTGTGACATACCAGTACTACAGGTGCTTTTAAAGATTGTTTTGGTTATATATTTTTATTTATATTTTTTAAAGATTATATTAGATTGTAGTAGGTTCTGTAGTGATGAGTATTCATATATGAGAAAATAAAATAATTGGTTTACAAGATTAACTGTTACTAATTTTTTTTAAAAAAAATGTGCTTATGCTTTAATAAGAGAGTTGTCTTTTTGGTAATCCACATCTTTGAGGGCTGAAATGGTTGTCAGTACTGGTTCATCTCTAGTGCTTTGAGGAATCTTTTGTTGGAAGAAAACATTCTTGCACCGTCTATGCCGTAAAAGATCACTGTGAGTCTTCTCAGAATAATGACTGCTAATGCACAGTGAATTCCAGCCAAGCTTTTTTCTTTTGGATACTTCCAATGCGGGTCACTACAAAGTGCCTGCAAACTGGAAAGAAGCATTTGCTGTGACACATTGCAGACTTTGTCTTTATCTGCAACAAGATGTAATGCAAAGTAATCTTTCAGCAGCTTTTCAGTTCATATATTTAATTTTCAAAGAGCTTTCAGCAACCATGTTTTTTCTCTGTTGATTTGAATAAGGAATGACACCAGCTTTTTCAAGGAACTTGGCTTTTTGCTTTTTGTCAGTGTGCTCTTGACTATCAGCATTAGCTATGCAAAAATAAGGTGCTGAAGATGGCCTGCTGTCCTGCCTCTGAGAAGCATCTCTTTCACCAATGATTCCTTAACCACTTTTGTACTGTGCTGTGCCCAACAGCTAACTGCAGCTTCCATTTATGCCAAATACTCACAGATGTTTTTCATGGCTTATTTCTTATGTGAGCTGCTGCTTTTTGGAAACACACAATCTCAGTATACCTCACTTTGTTCTTATTGCACTTTTTTTTTTACTCTTGTTCCATTTTTGTGATAATCACCACTTCCTGACTGAGTAATATGTGTGGTTTGTTGTACTGTATTGTTACAAATTCATATCCCACACTTGCAACATCTATGCAGGGCTTCCTTACTAAACACTGAAACCACAGATTAGCATTTGCTTTAGTTTATGACCTGACCGGCATTTATTTAAGTGAAACAATCTACCCAAACAGATGTAGCCACTGAAATTTGTAAGGATTGATTTCAGATTTCTGTTGTTATTTTTTTTTTTTAATTCTTGCCTTCTGTGAGTGCCATGACAAAACAGTAACCTGAAACACAGAGAACAGATTTTCATACACTAAATAAATACAAGTACAGGACTGAATAACACCTTGTTCAACTTCTGGGGCTGTCAGCTCTTAAAAACTTACTGTCTTTGCATACTTTCAGTAGCAAGATGAGGTCATTTGGAAACATTAGTTTTGAGGCATTACTAATTTTTAACCCTAGCCCAGTGAGATTGGCAAGACCCTCACTAGTTTTAGCAGAGTGAGTTGGTTTCTGTGCTGATCCACTAACTCAGGTTTCGGCCATGCATGTGATATAGGTAGTCATAGGAGCTTGTGGCAGATATGCCAAATTCCTTGCTCCTGTTCTACAGACTATGAAGTTTCATGCTGTGGTAATTATCCCAAAAGAAGACCGTTGGCTGTGGCATTGATTCCATATACTTTGTCAGGGTAGTGATTATGATGGAGTGTTGACAAATTCCTTTGTCACTCATCTATACTGGTACCTGTAGATGGAGTGATAATGCTCCTCTTAGATGCTCTGTTTTTATTGTTCAGTCTCACTATTGTTGAGGCTGGGAAGGTGTTGCCCAGTGTGAGAGAATTAAAGCAGAAAAGGGATGATTCAGGCAAGTTTAGTTTTTTACATTTAGCCTAGCTGACTTTGGGATCAAGTTAAGATTGGCCACAGTATTTGTTCTTCCATAGATATTGCTTCCAAGGGTGTTTTTGTCTAATTTTGTCACATATTCTTTTACTGAAACAGTGTAGTTAAAAAAGATAACTTTTTTTTTTTGTATTTTTTAGGCTTTGATAGCAGTTTTGTGAAATCTGATGTACTTAAGTCTTCCTAGTATAGTCAGATATTTCCCATTCACTCCTGATTTAATGTTAGGGGATCTTATTACTATTGTCTAGCATATGCTTTTTGGGATGCTTCAAGTGTAACTTGGGGTTACAGTTCATTTTCACAAATGAAAATCCATTGAAAAGACTTTGAGGTAAAAAGTATAGACGCACAGAACTATCAGTGTTAGAGGAGACCTTCAAGGTCATCATGTCCAACTGTCATTCCTGTCACCCCTAAACCAGTGGAGGCAAATGCAGAAGATTTATTGAAGGCTGACATCTATATGTGAAGACGGCATGCTGTACTAGTAAAAGCTATTTGAATTTTGGAGTTTATTCTGGCCTGACTGCCATTTCCCACCTTCTTCAGTGTAGTGCAGTCCTTTGCAAGGAGCAGTGGTACAGTGCTGCCAAGTTTCTTACTCAGCAGTTATTCTTGCTGGGCCAGAAGTGAAGCTGATGCAAGGTGTCATAGCACCTTCCAGCAGAAAGGATGAGCCGGGTTTTCGCTGCCTCACAGCAGCTGGGGTTTGTCTGTGACACAGAGCCAGTGATGGTTGTACACTACCTTGTCTAAAAATCAGTTTTTGCTGTTTCTTATTTCTCTTACCATTAAGAAGTCAGTAGAGCTGTACAAAGGAGGAGGATCATAGAATCCTATCAGCTCTGTTAGAAAATTACTTCTGGTATCACTAGCAGGTAGGCAAGATTTTCACCAGTCATGTCATAGATGTCATGGTGGGCAGAATTTTGCCTGTGAGACCTGCTGTGTATACAAGAAGTGAATGGATCTGTGGTGCATGGTATATAACAATTATTTCCTTAAATTTTTGGGCACACTTATCTGATAATTCTTTATAATTGTATGTTCGGGGAGGGAGGGGTCTTAAGTGTTTTAATGTTTCAAATAGCTTATAAAACTGTCTAGTTAAGCCTTAAGTCTGCTTGCCATTACAGGACAGGCACAGAACAGCTAGCATCCAGTACTTGTGAAATCGGATCAGAGTCCCTGGTAAATGCTAGTAGTGTGTTAAAAACTAGATCTCCTGGGATTTTCTTTCTGCAGGTTACATGCTATGTTTTGGATTTGCCTCTGGTGTATCCCAGTATCTGTTGGGTTACATTAGGGAACAATTGATCCAGTTCCCTTTTGTGCTAAGTGGACTTCCCTTACTGGAAAGTGAAAAGCCCAGTTCAAGTTGGATAAATACCTAAATGCCTGTGATTGTCTGGGTTCCTCAGCTGGAAAGAAAGAGAATATTTTTGCTGGAAGTCAGTATTTCAAAATTGGTGTCCAGTTACTTAATCTCTTCCAGAAGTCAAAGTGCTACAAAATGATTTAATACAATTTTACATTAATACATTGTAATGAAAAAGAAAAAGAAACTCTCCAGGGATATTTAATTAGGTGCCATTGATATTTTACTGAAGCTGGATCAATGGTGTGATTTGCCTTTATGGAAGACAGTTGTGTGATATATGTTCAGTGAACTGTTAACAAAGAAGCATTGGAAGAGGATGTCCATTAGGGCTGAAAGTCATCCCTGTATGGTTTTTCAATTCGGGCAGGTTAGTTTCCTTTGTCCCAACATCCTGGAATTTGAAAGGAGCTGTCAATGGGCAGCTTCTCATAAATAACAAACAGAAGACAAAAATCTAGTCAGTGTTTCAGTATATATATATGTATATATATATAAAAAAAAATTTTGCTCGTCCTAGGCTAAGGAAGAGAAAGGGTTTTATTTTTTTTTTTTTTTCCCAGTATTTAGGGGAGAATCTCATTTTTTGCCTTGGCCCTCAGAGATACAAGAGGCCTGATGGAAGAGTGGTAAATATGAATTTAAAGTTCAGCTGCATTTTAACTTTAGGAGTACCTTCCTTCTATCCTTGGATACAATAAAGATTTTTGGTAGAATTAATAGATGACAGCTTGTTGACACATCTCTTGGAGAGGTTGGTTGAGACGAACATCTCTGCTTTGGGATACTGTAGGGTGGCCTCCTCTCCTTGGCAAAGGCCAGGCTGTCAGGATGACCTGCTACCCTTCAGCTCTAAGGGAGATCAGGAGTTGGCTGATGGTTCCTGGGTCTTTGTTTGTTGCTCTTGAGTGAGTGGGACTAGCTGGCCTTATGTATGGGAGCTGGGAAGTGATGTTCCTTGAGTGACCACTATATTAAAACCTGATATTCTGTGGAAACAGTGTTCCTTGCAGTGCTCTGAATTTTCAGGCTTCTGGCAGGACTGACATCAGGGTTTAGGAGACCTAAAAACCAAAACTCACTTAACGTTCAGAAATCATCTGTAGGGCAACACCAATCTCCATTCCTTAGTTTTGTTGTTGTTGTTGTAGCTATTACTTGCAGCAGTAGCTGTTTGCCTCAATACCTGCTACATTCTACCAGTCTTGGAACATCCACTAAGTGAAATCATGGTTCCGCTGTAGTTGATGACAGTTACCTTCTCTTTATGCTTAATTTTGTATGGACCTCCGGAAACACTTTGTACTATTGGAGTAACCTCGACTGTAGCAGTCAATTCTGCACTACACTAGAGCATGTTATGCCCGGGGTTCCGTTCCCTGTGCTTGCTCACAGAGAATGATTAATAACTTGGTCTAGTAGGAATGATGTTTCCATTTCATTGAATATAGTGTAAGAGTTACTCAAATAAAGTTATTTCAAATTAAGACTTTGCTTATGTGTGTTTAGGGGAAGGGTATAATTTCCTGTTCATCATCATTGCTCTGGGAGACAATTTTGTGTATTGCATGTAACAGGTCTTTTACATTTGTCCCACTTCAGTCATAGAGGGTTCAGACAGACTCAGGTGGGGCACAGTTAAGCTGTTGTCATGGGCTTCACCTCAGCTGCCTTTAGCTATCCCCAGGGTCTGCACTCCTTTTGTAGTTGAAGGAAAGAAGGAAAAGAAAGATAGCAGTGTTCATCCCAGGCTAATGTAGGTGAAGAGGAATTGCCTAATGGAAGTGCCTCTCTGTATTGATCACACAAGGAACCTGGACAACTTGTGTGAACTAGGCACTTCATATATAGAGAGCTCGAGTTGCTGCAACAAATTTGTCAAGCCAGTGGCATATAAGTCTGACTGCTGAAAACATCACAGAACTCTCAGATTGTTTCTGGAACAGTCAAAAGTATAAGGCTGTATAGAGTGCGCATTGAAAAAACCTCACTGTTGCTGGAGAATCATTAAGATTGGAAAAGACCTCTTAAGATCAAGTCCAGCTGTTAGCCTAGCACTGTCCTGTTCACCACCAACCCATGTCCCCAAGTGCCACACCCACACATCTTTGAACACTTTCAGGGAGGTGATTATATCACTTCCCTGGGCAGCCTATTCCAATGCTTGACCACTCTTTCAGTAAAGGAAATTTTCCTAAGAGCCAGTCCAGACCTCCCCTTGGTGCCATTTCCTCTGGTCCCACAGTTGTTACCTGGGAGAAGAGAAATTAAACAACCTTCTACAGCCTCCTTTCAGTGTGGGTGGTTTTGTGCGAATGTTCTTTCATGCATTTCACTTTTAAACATTGTTTTAGCTTGATAGGATTTGTGAAATAAAAAAATGGCCAACTGCATATATGTTTGGGCTTTTTAAAAGTTTGAGCAGTTCAAAGCAGCACCCAAGCCAGACAAAATAAAAGCTAAAACCTCAGTAAATCAGTTCTGATTAAATCTCATAAGAAAATAACGTAACTGCCAGGAAGAACTTGTGTTTTCGATAGTTAATTATAGCTCCTCATGGAAAAACTGCAATTTTGTTTCCTCACTATTGCATAACAGCAGACATGAGCGTGGTAATTGTATCTGTGCAGTGTGTATCTCCAGGGTATTGTGTGTTCTTGCAGAGAGCAGTGTAATACATTCTCTTTTTTTCACCCCCTCTCTTCCTCCGTCTTGATATGTTGGACCTGGAAATACAGAAACCCCCTTCCTCTTCCAAAAGAAGAGAGGAGAAGGCAACAGTAGATTGACGTGAACAAAATGACACTTTGGCAGAAATTGTTTTAATAACTCTTGCAGAATATATCTCAGAAACTATACAAGAGTGAAAGAAATGAAATGGGGAAGGAAATTATATACATACCTACAATTAGAAGTTTTAAGCAACATGCTGCAGTTTGTAACACAGTGGGAAAGCACTGCAGGGGCAGCACCATCTTGTTGCTTCAATGAGTTAGAACTCCATGATTGCTGAAGAGGTTTTGTAAAAAGCATTTTATGTTCTTAGAAGAAGCTTCAAGAGCAAGCTATGTGAAAGAGAATGAAAACAAAAGCTTTCTTTTTGTCATATTGTTTCTCTCTGGGTTACAATTTTTAGTGCTTTTGTGTGAGACGCTTACTAGACAATATGTAACAAATAAGGCATTGGGATGCTGCTGAGCAGCTTGCAAGACTTGACCAGGATGCCTTCTGTCTCCAAGCAATGCTGCTTTTATGTAGCTGGAGACACTGGGGCCAGATAAGAAAACGTAATCCTATGTGTTTTCCTGTTGCGTGTTGGCCTGTATTTCTAGTCTTTGCCATGGTATTTTTAGGGCAGTTTGCAACAAGAAGTAGATAGGACTTGGTGTCTGTTCAAAGGAGAAGCATTCTGGTTGGTAGCTGTGGATAGTTATGAGAGAGCGGATTCTCGTATTTTACAACTATTAACTGACATCTACTAAATAATTGCTGGATATAGGTGGAGCTGGTAGGGGGAGCAGCAACAGCCCTGCAGATATTGAGAAGCCAGGCAATGAGACAGGAATAATCTAAAACCAAGCAAAACCATTTTAAATTTTACAGCAGTAGGAGAGACTTCGAGGCTGAACTCTGTTATTTGAATTGCAGCTCCTTCTGAAAAATAGATGTCCCTATGTGATGCATATTTCACCTCCAAGTGTCTATGAGATGTGAAGGAAAAAAGTCCTGACTTTTCTTCACAGATGTGGTAGAAATGTCCAAAGAAAAGTGGCTTCACTCCTCCACTTAAACAGGCTCTTCTTCCACATCGCATTTCTTAGCAACTTTATTCTTTGTTAGGTATGTGAGGGTTAGGTGATAGAGCCAAATAACTTATGACCGTAACCAAAGCAGTTTCTGTCAGTGTATGTCAGGGAAGAAATCATGTGCATTGTTTGGCAATATGACAGTTCCCCAAAGTCCTTTTATAGCAGCTCATCTTCCTGAAATGAGAAGAGGTCATTGGCAAGTGTTATTTGTCAGATTGGAAGAACTAAAAATGAAGCCTATTTCTTAGCAGTGGTTGTCACCAACTTCTCTGTAAGAAATGAACTTGTTTTACAAGCTCCAAAATAACTCACATTTTTGCTGCAGTGACAGCTTTTCATAATGTTGGAAAGTAGTCCAGTGCATAGATTATCATGCAAAGCTGTCTATCTCATGAAAACTTTAACTGGTTTCAAGCACTATTTCTAGTCTTAGGTTCTTAAAAAAGGCAGGATGCTGTGAAACCTAAAATGTACTTTAACTTTTAACATGGGAATAATCTTATATTGAAGATGTTGGTGTTTGGTCATATGACGCTAAAATCCAAAAGACTGCTTTGAGTTGGCCAAATAGACACTATAAAGCATTCCTTTGCAGGTGCTTTTCCAAAACACGTTGTGTAGATAGTACAATATGAAAGACAGCATCTACTGCAAAACTGACAAGCAACTCTAAAGAAATCTGACTTTTTTTTTTTTTTAATTCTAGGTAGCTCAGTTGTCTTGGCTTGAAAAGAAAGTAGCTGCTGCTCTCTTTGGGACTCCACCAACTTCAACAGTAGAAGAAGCATTGCAGAATTTCCTTAAGGTAAGTCCTAGCCAAGGGTTTTCCTGTGTTGCTCTTTACCAGCTGTTATATATGAGTATTGTCAAGATGTCTGTTCAACAGACTATGTTCAGTAGCTATAAATTCAGGGCTGTTCTAAATGCCACTGAGCTTTCTATTAAAATATTTTTTCTTTTCAGTCTTAAAATTAATTTGTACACGAGTGGTTAGCACCTTTATTTAGTCTCAGGAAATTCTCCAATTAATCGCTGTGGTTAATAGTTATTGAATTGAATGTGATATGGATATAGATTAGTTAAATATGCTGTTGAAACAAATGAACCATAGTGATCATTGCTGATTTGCCTATTTCTGCAAGAGGGTTGACACAGGCAAGGAAAACTTTGACATTGTGAGGCTTCTCTTTTTTCTGATCTGAAGCTTTTTTCCATCAAATGTTGGTAGAAGTCTTTCCTATTTGTGGAGATGAAGTGGCTTCTGTAGTGAAATAGAGAAGAAAGCTCTGTCATATAGGTCCATGCTCCTGGGCATACTATTTGAACACAGTTATGAGAAAACACCACATGAATAAAATAAAGCTATCTTTTAGTGCTTTCCATATGAATCATTTCTGCTTGTGGAGCTCAAAAGCATACAAGTTTTTCACATGACTGGATTCAAAGCATAAACCTCTATCATGACAATTACTTTCAGAAAGTTTTTCAAAGAAATTGGACAGGCATATTTTCCTCACTATCAAAAGTGCTTCTTTTCTGTGTTCTTAATCTGTTTAAAGATTGAATGTTCTCCTGAATTTTGGACAGTACAATACATTGCCATCTTCCCAGTTTAAGAGATTTTATCTTGAAGGTCAAATTCCAAAAGTGTTAGAAATAATTCGAAACATTCGCTTTAGCTTCAGGGCATTTTGTGGTTGGCTGCAATGGGACTGTGGTTTTAAGTCATCTTCAGCAACAAAAATCAAATTACTGTCTAAAAGACAACAGTTTGGGTTTCTTTTTCAGTTGTTTGATTATACAAAATTGTGGTGAAAGCAGCATTGTTTTGGTCCAAGGATTACAGCTACTATAAATTTCACTGATGTAATTTTTCTCTCCCAAAAGCTGTTTTTTGATTAAAAGATGCTTCTTCATTAGTAGATAATTAGTAAGGGTTTTAATCATCTTGCAAGCTTCTGTATCCTTGATTTGTTGTTTTTTTTTAAAAAAGACAATATTGAACTTCTTTAATTACCTGAAATTTTCAGAAGATGAATATTTGAAAAGAAAGGTGAACCTAGAGCTAGAAGATAAGAGTGTGTGGAAGAGAAATAATTGTAAATTTGGTAAACACTGTTCTTTACTCATTACATGAAGTGTGAATGGTTGGTTGCTTTCTTATATCTTTGATAAGGAAATAAATATTAATAATCTAGAGACAGTAGTATCTTTAAACCTACCCTGTAAGTGAATGAATCCAGTAGATCTTGTACAGAATGACACTAGATCTTTACAGAGCACTTAGGGAGAGAGGAAGCAGTACCGAATATTTTTATGTATTTTATATGTTCACTATCAGCATGTGATCTGTGTGCCTGGTTTAGGGTTTGAATTTTGTATTTTCTTGTTTTCTTGATGTTTTTTTGAAGTGCTATGAAACAGATTGCATTACACAGAGTAGGTATGATTCTATCTGATGTTTGAGGAAATGTAGGACATTACTAAAAATGTTATGCAGACCACATCAATCTTATCATGCAAATTTTATGTCAGTTTTCTTTCCTGTTTTTTATTATATAGGCAGAAGAAATGCATCCAGGATATTCCAAATGCAATTATGTGTATTTGGCGAAGGTAACCAAGTTCCTTTAAAAATAATGATTTGTAGACTCTGATGTTCTTACAGTGGTCTGATTGGAAACAAAATGTTTTTTCTTCTCAGTGCTATAAAGATCTTGGCCAGAGAAACAATGCACTGAAGTACTGTGATTCTGCACTGTCAATTCTCTCAGTTACTAATGAGGTGGGTATTGAGAGTGATAACTTGCTCCCTTGTGACTGCTCTCTTGTCTTTGGCATCCATTATTGCACTGCCGGTAACAACATAATGTTTCAGTTTTTCCTCTGAACACAGAACATTCCTTCTTCCTCCACTCTAGGTTGGCTCATTACAGTTGTCTGTATCAGCAGCTTTAAAAAAAAAATCTTTGTTTGGGGAACTGTCAGGGACTTGTCTGTATCAGAAATTGAATTGTACTCTTTGTAATTCAACCCACTTCATTAGATCATCTTGAGCATAAGCAGTTGCGTGTGTCCCTCTAGCTGTGCTGAAATTTTGCCACAGATTTATGTTTTTCTCTGTTGAAAGCGCTCTGGATTTTTGTCTTTGTCTCTGCTCCTGAAAGCCTCTGGTTTGTGATTCTTGTCAAGGGCAGTAGGTAACTACAGCAGAGGCAGGTGGGTTATTCAAGATCGGCTTTTTCTTCAACCACAGGGCAGTTAAGGAGGCACAGTCCTTCAGGTCACATCTGCTGGCATTTAGTTTTTTCTAAGAGATTACTAGATTCCCCTTGAGGCCCATTAGAGTTTTAGGCCTATTAGAGTATTTTTGGTATGTGGACACAAAATTTCTACAAATATTTGAGAGATTTTATGTTGTTTAATTTCTCAAATATAGACCAAGTCAGGGCAAGAAGGTTCACTTTGTCTGATCTCGTGTAGAAGCAAGTTCCATGACTGACCTATGACTGGAAACATCTTACCATCCTAGAGCATGACGAGTTCAAACCTGAGCTTTTTCAGCCTAAGGGACCCCCTCTGAGCACAACAGATGGGATCTGGAGAAAGAGAGGTGATTCCTGAGACGAATTGGCCCCATCCCATTTAATTCTTTGAAGTTAAGGAAAACGACCATTAAAGAACTCTGTAACTTGATTGACAATAAATGCTGTGTGTGGAGCACTAACATGTTTCTGTCAAGTGTTCCTGCTGGGAAGAAAGACCCCTGCATGCCTCACCAGCCACTGCTCCTGGGTGGCCTAATTTTTGGCCCCAGTTATAGTATGTACCAATCATAAATTAAGTAATCATTGCTTAAGTTCAGTGTTTCTTTAAATATGTATTGATACTGATATGACATTAACAATGATTTAATTCTCTTTATTCTTTGATTACTGTTAAAATATACCTTCAACTTGCCTATTACAGAACATAGGAAAGGCTGCTATAAATTATCTGTTTAATATCCCATCACATTCCTGAAGTATCAGCACACCTCAGAAGGAGAAGGAACCCTGAGGTGAGAGTAGGAATTCAAGAGGAGTCTGAGGGATAAGTGTACGTATTCTGGCAAGCAGGGTGGGGATGAGAATGAGAATTACATTGATTTGTGAACAGAAAAGCAAGCATCAAATGGGCCCCAAAAATCTTTTTGTCCATCTGAAGAGGACAAGATGATTTGACCTCTCCTGTTTTGACTTATTCTGTAGATAGCACGGATACATCTCCTTTGTCTTGTTTACTCATGATGTGTTTTGAGTTAAATTTAGGAAAAAAGGAGTCCAGAAGAATATGGCATTAGGGCAGTAGTATGTAATTCAATTTTATAAAAACCAACCAAACACTCAGCACAGGGTAAAATAAACCAAGTGCACACTGAAAGAAATTACTGTGAAATGGAGATCTGGAACATGAACTCTGCTGTTGCTGACTGTTACCTCAAATCCCATCTGAATTTGAATATTACATGTTGTTTTGGTTATTGTGTTACAGAAAGACTGTTACTGATTTTTGGGAAAACGTGTTGGAAGTGAAGTGGTTCAGGGCTTGGAGCTGTATTTAGCAATAACATTTAGTGAGATTAGTTTAAGAGGGGAAAGAGACTGTAATAAGACTGAAGAGGCATTGGGGAGAGAGTAATAAACAGATGCTAATAAAGTGCCTGAATTGATTGCAGCCCTGTAGAAGATGGGGTTCATGGTCTGAAAAAAGCACACAGGTCATTAGCAGTCTGAGGATTTCTTTCTTTTTACCACAGCTCAGGATTTCAAGGTTGTCAGCAGTGTGGTATTTTGTCACAGTCATGTGAAACCCATCATTCCCAAGTGTAATCATAGTTTCTCATGTGAGTTTTCTCTTTCTTCAAGCAGGGGAATTCCTTTATTTTTAAATGTTGGCTTCTACTGAGAAACATGTATTTGTATAGAGGCATAAAATCAGGAGCAGACTGAGAGACAAAATTGCTGGAAAGGTGCCACATTGAGGAAATGTATAGTATTTCATGATACAAATCATCCTGCAGAAAAATAATCATAGACAGTGGTTTACTTTTTATTGCTTCTGAGCATCCACAGTTTCCAGTGACTTCTGGGAATCAGAGGTGCTTGGCATCAGTAAAGTAGCCCATAGCTCATTTTAATCCTCAGGTCAAATGCTCAGCTGCTGTAACTCAGGACACTTCTTTGACAGTTTGTCTAGGATTCATTTCATGTAACATTTCAAGTTAAGTGGTATTATTTTTGTCTTGAATGTTATGTCACATCCAAATATCCCTTCTGTACATCTGTTCTATCATTTACAGAATTTGTTTTAAGTCAAGGGGTAAAGGGGCTTCCAAACATAGCTAATTCTTGTTAAAGGAAAAAAAAATCAGCCTGTTTCAAACCTATTCTGAATCTTAAAAAGGATACACAGAAATTATAAAAAACAAACAAGTTCTGTTTGAGTCCTGTAAATTAAGAGTTACAGGACGATTTTTAAAAATAGGACAGTTTTTAAAAATAGTTCGGCGTGTTTTTAACTTACCGGTCTATGCCCTTTTTTTTTTTTTTAAAGGATATATGTGAGATGTGGTTCAAATTACATCTGGAAAAATAAAGCTGATATTACAGTGCAACTTTAAAGACCTTTCTCCATCCTCTTTAAACAAAAAAGCTCCAATGAATCATACAGTTCTTCCTTGGCCATAAATAGTGTAGAGTGGTACTTCACTGCTGGAGGTGCATGGGACATTAAATTGTCCAGTTTTTCTCTGGTTGCTACCCAGGTGGATAACCTCAGGGTCCTGGGAAACATTTGCCCCCTCAGTAGAAGAGGTCCCAATGTTCAGGGCTGCTGTGAGCTATTTTTAAGTGCTTAACAGCTGCTCTGCTCATCTAGTGGATGTTGCATTACTCTTACTGAGACTGATTACTTTGTAGTGTGCTCAAAGCCTTGCTGAGTGTGACTACATGAAGGGCTGTTGAAACCAGATGTGGTGGACTATTGTGATGGAACAAAATTACTTTTTTTTTAGTTTGAAGACAAAAATGGAATTTAATTTTGAAATCATGAGTGTCTGAACTGCATACAGAAAGACAGAACAGGTGTGTTTGGGTGTATATGGTTAAACACATGGTCCTTTGCTTGTAAGGGGAATAAGACCCTAATTTCTTGTTTAAAATAAAGATTGTTGGAAGTTTTCAAGGCTGGATCTGATAGAATTTCAAGTCTCAGTGTAGGATTATAAAGTAAAATAGTCACGAAATTATTTTTTCTTGTGTCTGGAGATGAGCATGAGCATGACAATGAACTCTGTGTTTGTAGGACCAATACGCTCACCACAAAGGAGTTAACAGCCTAGCACAGAAGGAGATTAAAATTTCAAGGTTCTACTCTCTATCACATTTTTTTAAAAATTTAATCTGAAAAGCAGCAGTTGCACAACAAAAAGTGTAGCCTTGGAAGAGATGAAGAAAGGAAAGCAGCAAAAATGCGAAGGAAATCTATTTGCACTGAGTTACTGAAAGTCTTACTTAAAATGTAGATAAAAAACTTCCCTAAAGCTAAAAAAGTGTTTTACAAAATCATTGGTGATTTTGTGCACTTCATCCTTCCCAGTAATCAGAAATTATGGCAATTCAGAGTAGAGATTAACGAGTGAGATTTAGATATTGCAGAAATTCATGATTATGGCATTCGCTTCTTACAGGTGTAGAATGGCAGGAAGCAGAGACTTCTTAAAGACTGTGCCTCCAGCCTCAGTGACATCTGAAACTCATGAGGAGGAGGTGATAAATATAATAATAGGCAGCAACAATGGCCGAAAGTTTGCAGAAGAATGCAGCTGCTGAGGAGATATCATGCTCATACAATTTTCTTACACTTATTTTTACACCGCCATAATTGATCTCCCTGGCTATTGATTTCATCTTTAATAATGTCTATAAGGAAAAAAGTGGGAGTTAGAGAGGGATGGAAGAGAGATCAGAGTATAAACTTCAGCACCCACCAGCTCTTCTGTTCCAGCAGACCATTAGTGTATCCCAATTTTCAAGATTTTCTGAGAAATACCCACTCCAGCCACCATGCATTGGTCATATGAGCAGACATATGAGTTGTGATATTTCCAACAGATCTTATTTGAAGCTGCTGTTATAATCCATCCTTCAAAGTAACATTTTGAGGAGAAAAAAGTAATTTACTCTTGCTTTTAAAGTGAAGGTTACAAATTATGACTTGTTTTTGAAAAAAACTACCAACTGAAACTGAGTAATTTGGGCTAACCTTATAAAAGTGTTTTTGTTTTCTCATCAACCAGAATATTTCACATCTTCAGCTCAAATATGTCATTCTTTTTGAAGAATATTTATTGCTTTAGATTTTTTGCACATTTGTCCTCCAAGTGGCCAGCAAAAGTTAATGGTGTTTCAATTGAAAAATAATGGAAGTGTTCATATTTGTGTTCATTTTGAATTCTAGGCTATTGTTTTCCTGCTAGTACTGTGTTTGGAGTTAAACAAGAATTTCCTAACAGCTACCGCCAACTCAAAGCTAAAATATTTTTTGAGTGTGCTTAAAAATCTATTCCATAATTAGTGGTTTTGTATACAATGAATGTGACTGCTTCAAGCTCAGGAATACACTTTTTAAAAACTTATTATAAAGAAATCAAATTTCAAACTAAAATTTGAGGGGAAAATGAGACACTGGTTAAAGAGTTGCTAAAATAATTTGAGACTGCCCATATTTTTACATTATTTTGCACTTCAACGAATAGTCTATTTTTCTCTGTCTTAGTGATCAGATCAGTTTTCTCTGCATGTTTTTGAACTCCTTGAAAAAAGGTTTATTTGCATTGTGTACTTATTTCTTCTCTCCCTCTGAAAATGATTCTGAAAAGTGATGAAGATATTTTTGTGGTGTCACAGTTTCATACATAAGTATGAAATTTAACCTGTTAAATACCAAGCTTATTATATTTATGATTAAACTGACTATTATACGGTATTCATTTCAACATACTATCAAAGCTAACACAGCTTTAGCATAGTTCTTTAGTCCAGCAAGACTGGTCAACAGCCAGTTCCCCAAAGTATGGAGTGTGTCTCCTCTGCTGGCATTCATGCATTCACTCACAGAGGTGGTGGTACACTCCAGGATTACAAAACAGATTGGCAAAAACCCATTTTGAATTTTTGTAGAGTAGCAGGGTTGAGTCAAACTCCTGGGATTTTGAAATATATTGTCTTGGAGGCAATATACAGGGTGAAGGAAAGCCTTGACAGGCACCTTGACAGGCACCATTGCTGTTTCAGCAATGACTGTGCAGTAAGAAAAGCTGTAGGTCCCATCATGGGAGAGGCAGCAGCCGGACAGAAAGAAGAGAATGTCTTGAACACCAAAAGCTCCACATTGTATACTATAGTAAAAGAAAACCAGATCGTAGGTGAAATTTAGTCTTTCAAGTCAGAAAAAAACTAGCCAATTAAAATATTGCATGACGACTAACTATTCTGAATTGTATTCTGCTGCTTTGTAATTTTTCAGCAGTAGTCCTTGAATGAGCTGAACTGTTTATTCATCTTCTGGGTGTGAAAGGGTATTTTTCCCTCTACTTGAAGTAATGTCCAAAAATCTGTAATTATTGACAGCTGCATATTTTAAAGCTGTACCTTGATCCTAAAAGCCTTGAGAAGTTACGGTTAATCCCCAGGGAAGCTAGTGATAATATGAAAGGACATAAAATGCCCCAGCCTGTGACATACAGCAGTCACGTAGAAGGCGGCACATGGACCCTTGCATTGGTGTATTGCAATATCGAAGGAGAAAGCTAATGTATTATACAATTGTTAGTGCACACTACAGTCCCACCATTTGTGAGAGTCAGGAAACTGAGAAGGGATAGGACAGCATTTAGCTTTGTATGATTTATACTGTCCCTGAGAGCTATTGCTCTCTAATAACCTTTGTGCATGTTTGGGAGTCTCTTCTGCAACAGTCCAGGATTTCTCCTGGAGCTGTGAGGGAACGATACAGCTGTACCCAAAAGCAGGAGTGTCTCTCAGCACCTCATTGCTGTTACTGCATATCAGAGTACAGCTTTGGACCACCCTTGCAGCCCAGCTTATTTAATGTACCATGCTGCCCTGCTGACTTCAGTGAAACCCTACAGGATGCATGTCGGCTTGGGATTTGGCAGTGGTCGCACACAGTTATGTTTTCATTGGCTGGTGTAACCATTTTGGTTGTGGTCATGGGAGTGTATAGTTTTGTGTTGACAGTAGGGACTTTGTCAACAAGTGCACACATGTGCGGTGCCTGGGTGAGTGTGTTAGTGCATAAGGAAATAATTAGCAGAGATGGAAGGTAAAATCATTATCTTTCTGTCTTGGTTTTAATTACCATTTAATTTTTACATGCACATTTATTTGTGTAACTCTCCCTGCATGTATCAGTAAATTTTTTTCAGCAAAAATGAGCTGTCAAAATGTGGACTACTTCCAGTTAAGCCTTTTTCTCACCAGCTCTCTCTTCCTTCTTGCTCTTGTTTTCGACTCCCTCTCACCCCTTGTTCAGTCCCTGGCCTCCCAGGTCTGTTTTTCCTATGCATATCCCCTGTGAATTATGAAACATCAAAGCAACAAAGCAGGAATAATGCAAAATACAGTCCCTGACCCTGTAATTTGACTAACTTTTGTGTGGCAGTTTGCAGAGCATTTTGAACTCATATTCAACTCTGAAAATGACATAAGGAGTGTTTAATAAATGTAAGCCTTGACAGTAGAAAGACAAGGTTGAAAATGACTGTGTATTCAGTGCTGAACTAAGCCTCAGGGTGAACAAATGGGACTGATGCAAGTATATTGCATTCCTCCTACAATTTGCACCTCTTCTTTTGCTTGCCATCCTCTAAAGAGAGAGCCTGCTGTCTGAAAAAAAAAAACAAACAAAAAACAGCTGACCTTATTGTTCATTTTCAGAAAGCCACAGGCCCAGAAATCAACAAGGAAGAGAGCTGGCCCAAGACAGGATTTATGGCTTTTTCTTTCCATTAGCAGTCAAGCTTTGGACAATAATGAAGTTTTCACCCTTAAAACCAGAGACTAGTACACTGAACAGAGTCGTGGCTTCTCTCTCCTTTTAGCATGACACACCTCTAGGTCTGGAAAGACTCTCTCTAAAGGTGACATAATAGTTCCCTTCACTGACCATTCTCAGCTTTGTTTTTAATGCCATTACTGATTTCTTTCAATGCTTTTGCCATACAAGTTCTTATTGACTGGAAGCTGATGGCTCAATTAATGCAACCCGTTAAGCAGTTTGCAACAATAATTCCTGCTTTAACTGACGTAGTCCTGTTTAGAACTGGCAAACCAGAGGTAGAACGCTTCGCACGTTTGCAGTTTCTTCTCCAGACAGTTCTTAGAACAATCATGGGTTTGTTCCGTTCTTTTTCCTAAGCCCAGAGGAAGATTCAGGGAAGATTGCCCAATGTTTTCTCGACCTCTGCAACTTGTAAAGCTCATTGCCCAATATAATCCTTTACTTCTAAAGAGAGAGACAATTATACTAAGTGGTTTAGAGATATATTTTTTAAATGCTGTATCCTGCAAAATGAATAAAGAATCCCATCAACTCATGAAATCTTGAACACTATTCAGATATGAAACCTGCACCTTTATAATTTTCAGCTTAGGAAAGTGTCATAAGAATACAACCAAATACAATGAAACTTTTCCATTTCTTATTAGCATGAGACAAATCTGACTTTTTACTTTTTTTATTTAATGGAGTTTAGAGTCATTTTCACATGTTGACCACAGTCAGTACCGAAAAGAGTGTACTTTCCCTGAATTAAGGTAAAATTTTGAGTTTTTCAGTTTTTGTTGAAAGCAACAGCGTGGTGCTCCAGACAGCCTGTAGTGATGTGGAGTTTAAGGGGTGCTTAATGCCATATGACATTTCCTTCTGTTAGAGCATTTTGGCAAGAGTTTACTGGCTTTGCAGTGTGTGCCTTTTAAGGCCTCTGATAAATGATTAGGCAGATAGTTTAGCCTATTGTTGCCAGTAGGAGTAAGGCAATAACTCCAAGAGAAGTGTCCAGCTAATGTATTAATGCCTTAATCCTGACCAATAATATGATGTAGTTTGATGTGTCTGGCATATGGTTTCTATCATCTCAATATTCTTCTCTGTTCCTCCATAACATTATAGACAACTAACCAAAATAAAGAGAAGCAGGAATTTCTTCACCCCTAAAATATATTCTAAAATGTTCTGTATTTTGTTCCAGCTCTTTGGTTGATTGGGTAATGAAGTGATCCTGAAATTCAGTGATTACTTCACTGACTTTCTATAGTATTTTCTTTTGGAGTATCCTGTAGCATTATCATTACTGGTCCCTGTCATTAGAAATACACAAAATCTGCCATGTGCAGGCACTTTTCACTTGCACTGTTAAATATCCATGGGTGTATGTGTTACAAGCCTGCAGGCATGAGGTGCTGACATTTTAGAAATGTGGTTTTAAACCAAGGTGCATTTTGCAAGCTAGAAGTTTTGCAGCAGCAGCTAAAGGAAGCAGATTATATCATGGGGACATTCAAGAATAAGTAGAATAATGGAGTTTTTGTACCGTGGTTACATGCTTCTATGCTTGTGCCCATTTCCAAGCAGATTATACATGGAATAGCCAAAACATATGTCACTGGGTACCTGTGACAGTCTTAGGCCTGGCTTAGGTTTAAAGCCCCATGCAAACTGTGCGCTTAAAACATTGGCCTAAAAGGGGCCTTTTCCTGCTGCCCCAGGAGTGCAATGTAGAACACTACACTGTGCTCGGAGCACAGCAGCTTACTTGCCTCTTGCTCCCACACTGGCCCCACTCTGCCATGAGCTCAATAGCATAGGCAGAGCCCGGTCTGGAGATACTGAGGCTGCAGTCAGCCCATGGTGGATATTACAGGTAGGTATGGCTGCATGCACAATCTGACCTATGTCATTAATTACATTTCCCAACGTTTTCTTCTTAGTTGCATAATAAATCATTAACAAACATCAGAGAATGTCTTTAGAGAAACTGCATGTGGTCAGGATGCAAGATTACCACAGGTATAAGGCAAGGCAATACTTTATGCAAAGTACACCAATAAAAGTTCTATCCCAAGCTGAAGGGCTTACTAGTCTGCTGAGAAGGCTATTTGTGGGCTAACATTTTAAGTGCTTTAACAGAACTGTAAAGGGAGGGGCTGCCATCTGGCCCTTGTTTTCACTTCAAACTTTATTTTTGTATTCACTGATAAATTAACTTACTATGCAGTCTTTACATTTTGTGGCTGTTGCAGTTGTGTGTTATGTCTGTTGTTAGTAAAGAAATGTGGATAGGCATGTATTAGGCAAATGAAGGGATTTATCCTCTCTAAGTTGATGCATGGTTGTCTGTTTCTTTCAGGATAAAGAGGCCCAGAAAGACTTAGAGGCTTTACTTCTTACACTGAAGCTCTGATACTACATACTTTTAACTCTTCATGCTGTAATAAAATTGCAAAACTGCAATGAGAATCTACAGTGACTGGGAACTGCGGGTGAATTTCAACTAAGTCAATGGAAAAACAGTCATTGATTTTGGTTGGTTTGGATCATGGCCTTTAAGTGTCTCCAATTATGGTATTAAAATAATACATTCATTTTTGATTATTTCTAATCTTGTACTGAATTTTAATTTTAGATTTCTGACACTGTGAGTCTGATTCTCTGAACATCAAGTCCACTTCTGGCAATGGACATATTGGGGGTTAGAATGCAAAAGGAATAAATCCCACTCTTTGAAAGATTAATCAACTAGTAGGTGATGCCAGCATAGAACTGTGTGTAGCATAAACAAACAAAAAATGTTTCTATAGTAAATTATATTTATATCAACTAATTTACACAGATGTGTACAGAAGAAAATCATGAATATTTATGTTTACACATTACTCTTAAAAAAATTACAGTCTTGTTGAACTCAAACAAAGCTGTTGCTGCAACAAAGCTCTTTTTACTTTAAACCTATTGCTGGTTTTACAAAGAAATCTGAAAAATTTTATAATAAAAATATTATAATTTATTTGTAATATCAAGTACAGTATTAAAGATCAAACCAATTAAATGAAGTGGTTTAGATTAACCTATTACAGCTGTGATGTTTAATGGATTTGTATCAGGACCTCCATCAAGTTTGTGAAGCCTGGCTGTCTGTCTTTGAGGAGTTGCCTAATGTGGTTTCATCAGTCTTTGAAGAACCTAGTCCAGCACGTGTCCATCACTAACCTTTTATATCATCTATATAACATAACCTGTACATAAAAGTAGACTACTAAAGACGTACTACCTCTGTCTGTGTTGTACAGCAGCGTTTTCAATAAAATGTAGCAGAGAGGGAAAGAATTTCCATTCACAACTGGAGCAATCAAGAGAATACACCAGAGTCTGTAGAAGAATAGAGGCCAGTTGTGATTGGCTTTTAATTCAGGATGTTAATCTAGATGCAGGGAGTGTATCTGGAAGAAGTAGGCATTTCTGTTAAAGAATGTATAAGAATTGAGTGAGGACAACTGTATGTTACCTTGATCTATTTGATGTGTAAGATAATGTAGACCACTTTATGGCAAAGACAGGGAGATCTTCACAAATTGAAATATGCATTTTAGTTTTTTCTAATGTTCATCTTGTAGAAAAATAGTTTCTATGTGTCTTTCTCAATTCAAGAGCTCTCTTTTTTTAAATACATAATTTCAGAGAAAAGGGAAAATACCATGAAAGATTAATCCTTACAGTTCCTTCTGTGACAGAGTGTTGTGATTCATGCAGAGTAATTGACTTGTGAATGGGGAAGCTGGAAAGGTGACATTGTGATTTTGGTAAGGGGCTGTTGGTAAAGTCTGCTTTTGACGTTCTCTTAGCCAATGCAGGAAGCATAGTTTAAAAGAATCTACAAGACTGATTTGTACTTAGGGTGTTAACAATTCACTGTCACCTAGGAAGATGTAATAAGGAGGCCTTTACTGAAAACAATTTTATGCTAATTGATATCCTTTATAAAATAAATTAGATTATGCAATAGATATTTCATTTACAAATAATTATTGGTGATAAAAGCTGAAAGTGTATTGGAGGAATAGATTAGAACAAGAAATTACTTAATTACTGAAATAAAATGACGTAAGTAGGATTTACTTCATTAAGGGCAAATATAAAGTCTTGCATTGAAGTAATTAAGAGAAAGAGATTGGAGGAGACCAGGCTAGTTGTGATTCTGTGGAAAAGGACATGCAGATCCCAGTGAGTGGCAAGTTAATCATGGGTCAATAATGTTATGTTTTTATGAAAAAGCAAATTTCATACTAGACTGAATAAATAAAACTTCCCCATTAAATTCACATTAAATGACCTTTAACTCTAATTAGGTCTAATAAGTTCTAATGAGGTCTGAGCTCTATCTGGTTTCAGGCACCACACTTGAGGGAGGTTGGGGGCTAGCTGGAAGGAGTCCAGTGGAGAGAGAGACAAGAAAGATGAGAGTACTAGACGACATTATTTTGCATGTAAAACATGAAAGAATTTTGTGTGTTTAGTCTGCAGGAGCCAGGACTAAAGGAGTATTCACATTTGTAAAAAGCTTTTGCAGAGAAGACAGTAAAAAAAGAACCCAAAACCTTATTCTCCAAATTCGCCATTCCTAGGACAAGAGGTAATTGCCTGCCTTCAGCTTAGGCATTAGGAGAAAACAGTCCTGATGGTAACTTTGCAAAGCCCTGCAATACATTTCCTGAGACCATTATAAAATCATTTACTTAAGTTTTAGTATAAAAGTTAAATCAGATTTCATACATTGGCAGTGTTTAAGGCACAGTTCATCCTCTGGCAGAGGTTGGACTAGATGACTTCTTAAGATCCCTCCTGGCCTTGCTGTCCCTGGGAGTGCAGAACTCCAGCTCCCTAAGAGCCATAGGCACTCCAGCAGGGGTTCAGAAGTTGGTGGGTTGTGTCTGCACACACAGGCTCAGTGTTTGGGCCCAGACTACCAAATGAGTTTGTACTCTGAAGTATTTACCAGCATGTTTCAAGACTTGAATTTAAAGATGTGCATCATGACCGCTGTTGACTATTTATTTATTATAACTGTGGTTTTAATCCACATGGTTACATTTTAAAATAAATTTATAATTGTATAAATGAAATTACTGATCTTTTTTTTCAGCCTTCTGAATTAAGCCTATTATTCTGCTTTCATTTTTGCTCATTGCTAGTGTATGTGTAGAATTACAAATTAACATCTGTGAAAGAAAAGGCTGGATTTAATGATTTCATTCTAAATTGTCTTTAGTAGTTTCCAGAAATATTAGGCACACAGGTAAGAAAGGCCTAAGATATTTTGTGCTTTTAAAAGTTTTTACTGATTAATATACATGAGCATTCTCAATGTTTTTGTTTCTGGTTTGCTAATCTGAGAACTTTTTAAATTGAAGCGTGTTCCCTAGATTGTTCCCTCATTGCTCCTTGGAATAAAGCTTTTGCATTTAGTTGTAGGCCCAGGCTATCTGTTCTCTGTGTCATACCAGCTGGAGAAAAAGCAAGCATAGCTCCAGAGGGCCATATGTTTTCTTTTTTGTTTAAAATATCCACAAGCAGACAGTCACTTCCGTAGTTTTGTCTCTGTGGAGGAGTGAGATTCTGTGATTCTGTATTAACCCCCTGTGGGTTTGAAGCCATATGGAGCAGATGGGGCTGCAGGCTTCCTGAAGCCATGGTACCTCCTTCAGTTCTTCTACTGTGGCATCTCTTGTTTGGTCTCTGCTCCAGTACATGCACTGTAAATCCTCTGTGGTAATTTGTCTCTTTACATACTTGAAAAAAAGTGAGCTCAGGGGGCCTTGACCTGGTACCAGCATTTATGTGCTTCATTAGAGTTAAAACTACTAGTTCTGCCATCCGTGATGATGGAGGTAAGTTTTATTTCTTGTGGTGAAGCTAAGGCTTCTGAATCCTAATCCCTTTGGAGTTGCCCCTCTGCGGCACACAAAGCAGGTGATACATTTTTTTGTAGCAATGGCACAGACGCATTGTGGAAATGGTAACGGGGATATGCTCTCACACTACTTTGTTTAGAGCACTTTCCTTCTGCAGAATCAAGGTGAGATATGCATTTCTATGTAGTAATATCAATACACTGATATCTGCAGTCAGTTAGAAAGCTGTCCACCAGTGATGATCTAGAAAAGAAAGTGACAAGTCCTACGTACGATTAAAAAAAACCCCTCACCTGAATTCATGCCAAAAGCAAAAAACAACACTGAAACCAAAGCAACAACAAAACAAATGGAATGAAGAAATGGCTACTAGAGATCCAGCCATGGTGAACCCAAACATAGCAGATTAATTGGATCTACTTATCTTCAGCCATTACTACCTGGTCACATTCTGCTTGAAGTACCTAGAACTGTAGGGTGGTATTATGAATTCTAGCAAGATTGCTGGGTTTTTTTGAATTTTCCTGGATGTTTCTGGCTAGTCTTATGGTGTTTTTTTCAGTGGGCACAGTAGTACATTACACCTACTCCAAATTTGAAAGACTTGTGGTAAAGTGACAAAATTGTATTGTAGCATTCATCCAGTGCCTCAAGAAGGAGTGACTCTGAAGGGCCAACATTATTACTTGCTCTTTTTTTCTTCTGTACATAAGGTTATATTCTTATTTTCTGACACTTTTCCTTCTTACAGGCTTCCAAGTTTCTTGGAGAAGAAACAAATCAAACTGTCTTGACAATACAAAAATAAGTAAGCTTTTCTGGCCCTGTCTATGTTTGTGTAACCCATGCATGTGTGATGCTGGGAAATGAAGCACTGGAACTAAGAATGTGAAACATTAATAATTTTTTTGTTTTGTTTTAGGAAATATTTTACTCATTTAAATAAACAACCAGTTACTCTAGAAGTATCTGTGGGATCCAGTGCGAACTTGAATATGCACAATCTGAGCTCTGTGCCTGGTAGTGCTGCTGAGCCATGATGTGACTGTGGGGTTAAGCTACTTAGCTACGTACCCAAGTTACACACACGCAAACACTGTCTGTCCACTCTTCATATGTTTTGTTTATTAAGATTAATTTTGAGCTGGTTTGAATTGCCTACGTGTATAAGCTAAAAATAGAGCCACACAATATTTACAGGGAATATTGTAACCTAAACATGTTAAGGATATAGGCATGAGTATGGATGTGCTTTTTCCAAACTAACTTCAGGTTTGTGATTCATGGGTAAAGGTAACCGACGTGGCTGTTGAAATTTCAGTCTCCAGAGAGATACGTTCTTGTTTGTTGTTCAGAAAAATGTGGCAGATCAGCAAAGTGGATTCCGCAATTTATTTGTGTTTTCCTAATCTTGGAAGAGAATAATTTATGAAAAAATGAAAATTCATTTATAAAGCTCCTGACTGTGGCTCTGGGTTAAGGATTACTGTTTTGCAGAATGTTAGGTTAGCTTACATAGTGCCCTATAAAATCATGTATAAAGTCTTAAAACAGTAATAAAATACATGTTTTTCAAATTAGAACAGCCGAATATATCTAATGCAACACTTTTAAGTGCAGCAAGGGGTTCATACAAAAGCACTGCTAGGATGTGTTGATTTTGATACCACTAGTTTATGGGTATTGGCAGTTCCAAGCACAACAGTGTTCCTGGTGCCTTCACCATGGATCCCTGAGCCAGAATTACCAGTGCACACTGGCATAAAAGACCATAATTGAGTGTGTGATCCCACAGTCATTTGGCATCTTCTTTGTTTTAATGTGTTTTTCTTACTGAAGAATAGTTTCACGTGACTTGTCCTGTGACATTTTGGTGCGAATTGAGAGCATGGCAACACAGCCTCCGGACATCAGTGAGTCCCAGGCTTTGTGCCAGGATGAGATTTTAAAAAGTACCTGCGTGACCCTGTGTGACGTTTGCTTCTGTGCATCCTAGTACTCGAGCCAGCTTGTTCCAGCCACGCACTGCTTTCATGGCCTTTTACAGCCAGTCCTACATGTCCCATCAGGTTGATTCAGGAAATAAGAAGGCAGGTATTTTCAGCTGTCATGGGAGAAATTCAGAACAATAAATCAAAGGGGAAAAAACACCAAACTACTGGACCTAGACCTGTATGGTCATTTGAGCAATACTTTTAATTAGTTGTTCACCATACATAATTTCTCTAAAGGTCATTAGTTTATTTTCTCTAGAGGGGGAGTTTTGTGACTACTCTAACCTATTGCGCACCACAGAATTTTTCCTCCCTCCCACAGTTTATTTCCCCATCTGAAAAAAAGGAGCTGACAAGGCTTCTTTCAGCCATGAGGATTGAGGATGGTCTGAAATAAAACATGTAAGAAAAACGCATGGAGAACACACAGAGAAATAAGTGGTAAAATAGCCTTGACTTTTTAGGTCTCTTCTACCCTTTCAATCAGCCCCCCCAGATGCTGTCAGGGAAGCATTTCTGCTGTTTCCAGGCTGGTTGGAGCGTGTGGAAAGGCCGTGCAGGCCTGTCTGCAGGCACGCGGCTGTACCTGGGGCACCGAGGTGTGTGATGGATCCAAGCGGCCCGGCTGGCGAGCGGCCGCCCGGCGGGCAGGGAGGCAGCGCTCCCGCCGGGGCACCGAGGTTCGGGCGGGCCCTGGCAGTGGGCAGTGGCCGCCTTTGGTGCGTGTGCTCCATGCGTGGCTAAGCGCCCTGGGGCTGTGCTGCTGCGGGAGGCTGCGGGGTGGCTCCGGGCCTGCGGGGCTGCCGGCCAAGGCGGGCTGAGTGTGCCCCGTGGGGTACGCAGCTCCAGGCCGCTGTGGCTGTGTCAGGAGGAGAGCGTGCGGCGTGCTGTAATGCGGGGTGTTTCACAAGCCTGCGGGCCTGCCGGTGGCACAGGCCGGCATTAAGTTAAAAGAGCAAATGTGGAAGCTGTCCCTTCGTGAGCTAACTGAAGGTCGACGGGATTTGGTAACTCCTGTGGGAAGGCATGTTAAGTCTTGAGCCTTAACTACCTACGTGTAAGGCTTTGTTCTGTGTGGGGCTTTCACTCCCCTCAGGCCTGCCATGAGACCTGAAGGGATGCTCCAGGGCTCTGTCACTGCCTTTCCTCGTGGGGCACCGCTGCATGTGGCAAGTGACAGTGAAGGGAAAATGGTCACTTTCTGCTTTCCTTGCTTCAAAAGACATGTTGGTTCGTGTTCATCAACTTAAATTTATATGGAAAAAATCTAAGACAGAAAAGACAGTTCAAATTGCCTGTGAGCTGTCATGTTCCTGTGGTAAGAGCTTGTTTCTGTTAAACTTGCACTCCAATGAAGCTAGGACACCAATGTGAGAACACTGCTGTGGCTCAGGCTTGCGGGGTAGGATGTATCTTAACTGCCAGCGGTTTATCCCATTCCTTCCATAACTGGTTAGAGGACGCGGTTCAAATCCCGCCCGTGGTGGGCGTGAGGCGGTCGGCAGCTCCTGCAGGGCTGGTCCGCAGCGCTGCTTCCACCAGCTGAGAGCCGCTTCAGGGGCTGGCAGCCTTCAGTGAAAGCAAAGGGGTGCCGTGGCTTTCCTAAATGGTTGGGGGGTTATTTAATCATTAAATTCAGGCCAGAGAGGGAACTTAAATGAAGGAGCTTTTCTTATGTCAAACCGCGAGCAGCAGAAGAGAAGCAATGTTTAGTGTGTCCACAGCGGTGCCAACGGAGGGCAAACAGGCTGGCTGGGCATTGCATTGCAGCCTCCTGATTTCTGTGTTGCACTGGATTTACTCCGGCAGGATTGCTATGGATCCTGGCTGGTTTTGAATGCAAATTGTAATTGCATGAGCAGGAATTGTATGGAGACCACAGCTTTTGTGTTTCGGTGTAAATACACACAAAAATATTTGTGTGGATAGATATATCCATAAGTTTAATAGAGGAGTTAATGTAGATATAACTTACTGTGTTTTGTAGTTTCAATAAGCAACTGGATTACTTTGTGAATGTTTTGAAATTTCTATCCATGTGTGAAGTGAAAATTTGAGAAAGACTCTGCCTGAACATCGTTTTATATCATAACTTCCAAGTTCAGAGTTAAAACCTGAAAAGGAATTGCCACAGCACATAGTTGGACCTCCCTCTGAGAGGAAAAACAGGAAAAATATCTGTTGAACACAGGATATCTTGTGTGCCGGAGAGGAAATGCTAGATGATAAGCCTGCAGGCTCATCTTTATATAGAGCTGTCAGTTCCTAGTGGAAGTATCTTACGTGTTCAATTTGGGGCAGGCAGATGGTAAAGAAAAAGGTGAACAATGCTGTAAATTAATATGTTAGCTTCCTTTGCCTTGCCTTCTCCAACTGTGAGCTTGTGAACTCCATGAAGGGTTACTGAGTCAGTTGGAATCAGCAGAGAGTCCATCAACCCTTTCTCTATCGTCGGGATGATGGTTCCCAAAACATCCTATCTGCTTCCTGGCAGTCTGTGCCTGAAGGAGAGGATAATGAGGATCAGGGGAGAGCTTTATGTGTTGAGGTGGGGTTTTGTCTTTTGAGGGTGGTTTTTATTTTTGTAAATAAGGATTATGATTTGCAGAGAAACACTCAAGGAAGAGTGTTTTATACCCATCTGTGGTATGTTTGATTTTCTTTGGTTTTCTGAACTCCGTACTTGTTCACCAAAAAGTGAAGTAAATCCTGTGAGAGTGGGGAGGGAAAAGAAATTTCAGGCTGGGCTGAAGCTGTCTTAGCTCTTAAGTATGTGGAGGCTGAAGTGCATCCCTGAGTGGCTCCTGCTGAGATGCTAATAACTGGTCTGCTCACCCCTATTACACTGAATCTCTCCAAGTTTTCTTGCCAAAACGAGTGGTATTTTCAGTCATATTCCAAGTAAGGAGAAGTCAAAATGTAACCTTAAACCACTGAGCTTTAGCAGCAGCTTTGCAGGGGCTGTGAAGTGCTTTTTCTGCCAAGTGTATGGGCAGAACTTTCAGCAGGAACCACAGGCCTGTCAGTAGGTTTGACCTGAGACAGTTGGGGCCCTGTGGCCAAAAGGGAAAGCATCCATAAAAATTAAGTCTGCAGCAGAGCTGTGTACATCTCCAGGACTTCAGTTTCCATGGGTTTTGACAAAATCTGTTTTGTGATGTTGATTTTCAGTGACTCCTCCTCTCTGGAGCTGGCTTTGAATTTTATTCTGATTTTTCTGACATTTGGCAGTCAGAAACACAGGAATTTGGAATATTAGTTCAGTATTTTATTTCTGCACTGGTATCTTCATTACTGTGTATAGCCTCCAAAATATTTAATGCTTAGTGCATACAGTATGTACAACTGAGAAAGGGGTAATGCTGTGTTTATGAGTTACTTGGTCATACTTTTAATTCCATACCTGTTTTATCAGATAGGGTCCCTTCTCATCTCTAGGATCAGCTTTTGCAACTGAGTGGAGCATCTCTTTTTTCAGAATCTTATAAAAATCTTATCAATTACAAAAGTAATTTTTTGCACCAGAGATGTAGGAAATTGCAGTCAGTTGCTCAATATAATTAAAATAAAATACAGGTGGATGTGGAAACTTGGGTACAAAGCAACCCAATTGCTCAAGTCCACATTTTCTTTTTTTCCAATGACATAGTAGATTTTCCTGTAGTTATTGATAGATTTCAGAAGGATATATCTCATATTCAGACAGGTTGAGTAATTCTTGATATTGCAGGCATCAGGACAGCCTTAGAGAGACTCATGGTCTTTCAGCGCAGATGGAGTTTGCTGTTAGATTTTTCACATCACAAATGCTGCAGTTTCTAAACTGTTGTAAACTTGAGAGATGGGAGGAGCCAACGGATTTTCTGGTGTAGGAAAGAAAACAGTTTTCAGCCCAATGTTATCATAGTGATAATACACAAGAACTTAAGAAAAATCATATTAACACCAGAATGAATGTGTTAACTTTGAGTTATATTTTTCTTATTAATTAACCCCTTTTCTTCCCTCCTGAAAGTAGCTTTAACGTTTCCTTGAAATCGACTTGCAAGGAGGCATGTCCATCAATTAAAATTTTAAAGAAATATATAAATGGACCATGATTATGCTTCCATTAAACAGAGATCACAGGCAGCCCGTAGTTGTATCCTAATGAGCAGATCAGCCTGCAAGGACACACGTGGGGGAAACAGTGATGCTGGGCAGCCAGTGACACAGCAGCCCTGTGATTTCCTCTCTGTCAGTGTGCTGCTTTGCAGAAGCCACAGCCATTGTTTCAGTTGTTCTCATTAGTCACATTCAAGACAGTGCTGCGAGCATTTAAAAGGAAAGGAAGGAGAAACCCTGATATGTACCAGGATTTCTGCTTTGAGTCTCTTGGGTTCCCAGCTGTCATTTGGCTGGGACAGTGGGACGCTGAGGAGACTCAGCCTCTCTCAGTGCTGGGCAGCAGTTGCTGAGGTGCCTGCGGCACAGTGCTTGTTCCAGGAACACAGAGTTTTGTTGTTTGCACAATTAAATGCTATGGGATTTTAATTTGCTCATTACTCATTTTTCATTTCCTTAATTTTTGGCATTCAGATGCAATTTTGTTGAAAAGATTGCCCGGGGACATGAACACTTTCCTGGAGCTGAAATCGTGATTAGCGAGGCACTTCCTTAGGATCTCCTCCTTAACACCCATCCCTTTCCCTAGGGAAGGGCTGGGCTAGCTGTGTGGGCTATGGCTTGAAATGCACACGTAAGTTTTGTGGTTACAGGAAGCGCCAGACAGAGGTTTGGTGAGGGGCTTGGCTGCATTGATGTGCTGGTGTTACAATTCACTCTTCTGTTTCTGGATTGTTGACTGAAATTCATGAGGCTGCTTGGCATCCCAGGCCATGCAAGGAACAGAAAGAATTAAGGCATCTCGCAGTGTAGCAGCAGGGTGTTGTTCCCCTCAGGTTCTGCAGCCTTCCCCGTTCAAATGCTTGACACAGCATGTGTGTCTGCATCCTGTGATGTGTTCTCAGTCCATGCTCTGAACCTGGCAATGAACCCCTTACTGGAGAAACTGATGTCTCTGCCCTTTGGGAATGAAGAGACTTTTCTGGCCCCAAATCCCATTATTGTCCTAGCCTTCAGTGTATGAGTGCCACCCTGAGTTTGTATTATGCTTGCATTTTGTCAGACCTTACCAGTGGAGTAGAATTTAAGAGATTATATTTAACTGTTGGTGACTCTGGGTAGGTCCCAAACAAGGTGGTCCGCTAAAATCACCTTGTGTTTGAGAATTGGCCCCAGCATTATTTACTAATTCCCAAAATGCAAGGGAGAAACAATTCTAAGGTGCATCTGTGTGGAAGATGTTTGGCAATATAACATTTTTCTGGGATAACTCCTTATTCAATGATTAATTATTGCAAGGGCTATGTTAAAATTTTGTTTTCCTCCGGCAGCAATATGAAACTCAACTGTGGCACTCGTATCTCCTCACATGAAAGCCGTCACAGAAAGATTATGGACAGGCTGTCGTCCTCCTTTTTCATGGGAGTTAGGTGTCTAAAGGACTTCTAGGGCATATGGTCTTGAAAGTTTGAGAACTCCACCCTGAGGTGAAGCAGAAATATATTGAAAGCATCTGGTATTTATTGTGGTTAGGCATAACCAGAAGTTTTGTCCTGCTAATGTAATCCATCTTCTGTTACTCCAAGGACCAGTTGAATTTCCTTGGTAACAAACACCCTTCCTCTACTCCCAGAAATCTTTGGCTTACTTGCAACATCTGGAACCAAGGAAACTTCAGATGACCCAACTCTGTAGTATCAAAATCTCTCTGTGATCTGTTCACACCAATCCTACTGCAGCATCAGGCAGCTTAATAGGATATGTGTGTCTTTTTCCAAACAGCGGTGAAGTATGAAACAAAACATAAATCTGGCCTTTTATTTCTTCAAAGGGAAAAATGTGTAAAAGAGTGTGGTGATCTCATTATTCCCATTGTTTTTTCATTGAGAAATAAGAACAAAGCTTGTGCGACCAGGACAGGTTCTGTCAGAAGAGGTGGGCATCCCAGTTGTGAACTAGGACGTGCAAGAGTGTTTAAGGTTTTTCTCCTAGCCAGCTTATATGGACAAAAAATGCTACTCCTTGGAATGTTCTTATTAATAACTAAAACATGTACTGGTTCTTTAATTTACCATGGATTAAGCTCTCAGGTTCCATCTTGCTGGCCAGACTGAAGAGCAGGGATATGTCTGGCTGCAGGCGAAGATTGCCCTTTGCTAGGAGAGGCAGAGGTCTCCTTTGAAGAGGACCAAGAAACTCTATTTCTTATGTATTCCTGTAATTGCCTTTTGCTGTCCTGTGTGCCTTGCAGACCAAGATATGAGGGGCAGCTCAGTGAACTCCAACCTCAGCTTTGCTTTTAGGAGCAGAATTTCTTTTGCTGATCATAACTCAGTTTTTCCCTCCGCAAGGGTAACTGTGTGTGGAAACCTCGAATGCTGGGCTTCTTGAAGCTGAAAGCCCCAGTATGACTACAGGGTTATTGCTTTGCCCCGGGCTGTGTGTTTCTGCTCTGTAAAAAAGACCCTCTAGGCTTTAATGCTGTGGGTAGCCCAACATGAGGGAGATGTTTTAGCTGAGCCTTGGTTCTTGATTATCAAGGGTATGCTACATCACTGTATGTCCAGATGCACCAGACTTGGAGCCAAAGATGGAGTGTGAGGCCTCTCTTCCTGGCCCATGTGCCCCTATCATTTCCAGCAAAGGTGTTGCTCCCTCTTGTGTACCTGTCTCTGTACCTGTCTCTCCTTGTTTGAGCTCTCCTCTGGAGTCGAGTGGGCAGGATCCCAGGTAGTCTTGCCTCCTGAAGGTGATGTCCTAAGAAGAATGAATGTGTTTGGTTTTGCATATGCAAATGTCTCAACGGATTCACAGCCATAGATGTAGGGACACCAGGTTCATGTCCCAGCTTTTCTAGAAGTTTCCCCTTTAGATACAAATGCTGAAGGAGCTGAGTCTGATGTCACTGCAGCCAAGTGGCCCATCCGCTCTCTCCCAGTTTTCCTGTCAGTGCAGGATAGCTCTGTAGGTAGCATAAACAATTCATCACAGGTATTGACAGCAATACAGGGACATCTGGATAGCATTTGAGGTACTGTGTCACCTGTGAAACTGCATCTTATGTTGTTGCGGCCAAGGCTAAAGCTGGACAATTAGAAGGAGAAGAATTTGCTAACTAGGATGCAAATTGAAATTTTCTAGGCATTTAAACAGTTTACAGGATACTGCATTTTAATTGCTGTAAACCCTTCCAGCAAGGAGGCAGAAGGGGATTTACCAAGCTTGGAAATAATTAAAATCATGCTGAAGTTTTCCTAACAGGTACTAAATGTGACATGGTGTGTGGTCTCTCTGACAGGGTTGCCTTTCCCTATAAATGGAAAAGTGCAACATCAGATGTTTCAATGCATGCACATAGATAAACAGTTCTTTTATGACATATTAAGAACAGTTTGCTTTATGGCTTTTTAGCTGTATCTCAAAATCTTGTTTTATAATGACTTTAGCAGAGCTGTCCAATTTCCAAGATGTGCTTCTAAAGCAGGATGAGGTTTGTACCTGGTTTTTATTAACTGTATTACCAGCTAAAAATAAACCCAGTTTCAGACAGCTGATAGCAATGTGGACCCTCAATGTGTTTCATTAAAAATAATAATGATTCATGGGGGCATGGAGGCAGAAATCAAGCTTTTTGTCTCCAGGCAACTGTTTTGCTCATCTGGGAGAAAGAAGAAAGTAACCAGACAGTCTTTGAAATTTACTGATATTCATTAAGATCACTGGAATTTGAATGGATCTTTAGTTAATTATGAACTTTAACCCCATGTTTTAGTGTATTCCTGGACAAAATATGTGGCTTTGTCATGCCTTGCAGGCTACTGGCAGAGAAGTTCTCTGGTGTAAAAGGATCCTGGGGTTGTATGTCAGAAGTTGAAAACTGCAAGCGCAGAATTACAATTAGGGTGGTCTGATTTTTTTTTTCTTTTAAAGCAGCATAGGGATGTAGTGATTCTCCCTAATTTGTTCTTTACTCATGTCTGAGTAAAGTGTCTCTGCCTTTGTGAAGAAGGGACTCAAACTGACTTAGGAGTTAAAGTTTCAGTGGAGGATTTCATAGAACCTCTGCAGGAGTCCAAGCCTGTTACTGAGCACAAGTTGAGGGCCAGTACCTTGAAAGAAGCAATATTAAAAAATATATAGTCTGGCCAAAGCTAGACAAAGGAAAAGAAATATTCTAGAAGAACACTGGGCTACTTTCCAACCTTACTGTGTAAGCCTGTGCTGCTACTGAAATTCATTTACCCTAGAGTCATATGCCACTGAAGCCTGTCTTTTCAAACAGTGCTGCTATTTAGCAGTCACAACTAAAAGGCAATAAACCACATGCATTTAAGCTGAAGACATGATGTACCTCCTAATAAATTTGGAGACCACTGCAGTGGCACAGTTTAAACATGTTGGATTTGGTGAACATCTGTAAACACATGTTTTTGTGTGTTGGATGAAAGAAAGACTCCAAAATTTTGAAGTAGAGTTTTGATACCTGTTTTTGATAACTGAATAGAATGTTTTTGGAGCCTGGGAAAGCATGCACTCTGCAAGGGATTTTGACCAATATCTATGCAAGAATGAGAGAGCAAAGGAAAAAATTCCAACCCACAAACCAAACACTGGAAAGGAAAAGGTAGAGTTCTAATTTCTAGTTGTTTTTGAAGTGTATTCAGTGACCTGAATTCCCCTGCCCAGATTTGCATTGGCATAAATTGTAATTTGTTTCCTATCTTTAAAATTTAACTTTCAGTATGCAGTAAATTAAAAAAAAAAAAAAAAGAAGAAGAAGAAGAAGCCAGTAAAAGCTTTTTTATAGTAACGGCCAGCTTAGGGACTTAGGTGTTTGCAAATGTGTCAATCTGTAGGTTTTCCTCTCTTAAAGCCTGACCACAAAGTTTGACTGAAGACATGCTATGCATGGACTACAGTTGTATTGATATTTGGAAACATGAGAACAGATAACAGTATTTTACAAGGTATTTGTTTTTAAAAAAAAGGGGAAAGCTTAGATTCTTTGATAACATTACAATAAATAAAGACTTCTACACTAAAGCTCAGTGAGCAAACAGGGCACTGTTTATTATCCATGCTTCAATTGCTTGGCTGCTTCACCTACTGCCATAGGTAAGTTTGCTGCCTGTAGTGCTTTATTGATACTACAAGTATCAAAGACACTGAAGTGCTTTTTAGAAGTTTTAAAGGATTAAAATATTTTGAAAGTGAGGGGCATTTTCAACTGCCCCTCAGTCCACACCTGTGGGCCCTCTTCCCAGTGGTTTGGGAGTGGTCCTTTGTTAGAGCCTTCACTTGGGAAGCATCCTGGAGCAACCCTGCTCCTACAGGCGCCTGGTTCCTGAAGTCAAGTGGGGGATTCCCCCCTCTTCTGTTTGTGCTGGCCCAGATCATCAGGGGGAGCCAGGAGTACATGTGGTTCCTGTTAGCTCAGAAAACAGAAACATCTGGGGAAGACGTGAATGACTTACTGGCTCAGTTCAGCAGGAGGAGTCTCTTGACAGTTCATTCCGGACAGAGATCCTCTCTATTATGTGCTGAAGCAGGGAGCAAATGCACATAAAATCCAGCTCAAAACAGCAGGAGATGGGTGCTCGTGCTGTCTTATATGGCCTTTCTCTCTTCCTGCCCATGGGGATGCCTCCTAAAGAAAGCGAAGGGAAGGATTTTCCCATCCAGTGCAAGTGGGGAAGGATGCTGTGGAAGATTTTTGTGGATGCTGTCACCCTGATTTTTCAGCCTTCTGTTTGTGTCTCACAGTTCACAGTTCTTAGGTAATTTCTCACACACGGGTGTTATAAATAGAAGCAATGTTTTCGTTAGTCAAGGTAGTTCACATTCTTTGTCTTAGAGACGTGGACAGCTGATGGACAGTTGTCCTGACCAATGGAATGGGGAGAGGTGTCAACCTTCTCCCCCAATCCCTGGCCTTTGTAGAATTACTATAAAAGTGGAGTCAGATCTTTTAATAAGCAGTTCATGCCTTCTCACCAGTGAGTGTGTGTGTGTGTGTGTGTCAAACAACGACAGAAGAACACTTCCTAGGGACAGCAATGCATTTCCCAGGGTGATGCCCATATGGGTTTAACTTTAAGAAGAAATGAAGGTAAACCAGTGGTGAACATATTTGCTGAGTGTTTACTGTAAAAATAAAGCACGGTAGGTAGTTGTTATTAACATGAAGGTAGAATGACTAGACCAGCTCCAGGAGGCCCTGCTTCATCAGCGTGTCAGGTCAGTTGATTTCCAGAGATTCCTTCTCATCTCCACCAGTCTGTGGTTCTGTGACATCAGGCAGTTGGGTTAGACTGTGCAACATAGCCTAGCTAAGACAGTGTGCCTTATTTCCTCAATCCCTAAGGAAATGTGTCCCACTAGCAATTGGTTTTTAAGTGAATTGGTTTTTCCCTAATCCAACTGCACCACCAATGATGTTCTGTGGCTTAACATTTCTGTTTCTAAGCAGGGCAGAACTAAGTACAGTTCTCTAGCATTTGGTGTGGGAGTAGCAAGGGCAGGACATGGCACATCAAGTAGCTGAATGTGTTTGGAATGAGCAGGCTGGCTGTGCTCGCTGGCCTGGGGCCATAGAAGGGCAGATGGGACAAATCGCCCTTTGCAGGGGTGTGAGTGTGCCACAATCATATCAATCACAACCTGTGGTCCTTGGGGAGCTGTTGTGCAAGGGGATGGGGCAAATTACTATCAGCAGCTGCTCACGTTCTCTTTCCTCACTTTCATTCTCCTCCATAGGATGAAATATTTCTTTCTATTCTCTTTGGCCTGTTATTTCTCCTCTTCTGATGGGTTCTCCTTCTCACTTCTCAACTGTCCCAATTTTCCCTATACTTTTTCCTCTGAACACAGAGAATCTTCTTTGCTATTGGCCCTGAAGAAAACTGCTTCTATTAGCATATGATCAAGAAATCCTTTGATGGATTTCCCCAGAATGCAGAGTGACTTTATCAGAAAAATAAAAATTACTATCTTTGGCTTGGGTTAAGTGAGATAATTGACTTTTTCCACCTAGAAATGCATGTTCATCTTGTTCATAATTACATAAAGATCTTGGCTGTAAGGATGCTGGAAGCTGTGCTAACTGGGCTTTGCTAGGGAAAATGTTATATGCTGATGGCATCACCATCTGGGGCCTATAAAAAAGCTAAAGAAGTCCAGTCACTTCATTAACTGACTCTTCAAAAATCCTAGGAAAAACGATCTGTCCTCTTGAGAGCAAAAGTTAACCTTGGTATCTAACCCTCTTGTGTCTCTTCTGCTTTCACTGTTTCAGTAATTCAGACAATTGATGGAGCATCTTTATTCCAGGAACTTCCCTTTCTGTTCTGCTGAGCAGTTTTATGGCTTTATACCCAATAAAAACTACTGTATACACTTAACTCTGGGAACCAGCTAACGCTATGTACTCAAGCAGAAAAGTATTGTATTAGGGTGAGATCCCTTGTGAAGATAGGAAAGGAATCTTGCTGGCTTTAAGTAAGGCGTGAAGATATTTGAACAGCGTTGTATAGTGAATGCATTATGAGGCACATGTTTTGTATTCTGTCTCTGTTGATGACTTCAAGGAAATTAGTACCTTAACCTTCAAATGCAGAGAACAAGATTGTCAGTGTGCTCTGAGTCTGCACGCACAGATGCTAAATATCTCAGTCTTAATGCCACCAGGAGCAGGAGTTCTTTTGTACAAAGTTTCAGTTCAGCTATGATGTCACTGGAGGATCTGCCTTGTAATTCTGTGGAGAACCTTTCAATTTAAATATTCATTTATTCCAGATTGTTTTTTCTTTCCCTCCCTTATAGGAATTCTTGTTTGTTTTTTTTAAAGGCTATTTGTGTTGTTTCTGACCAAAGCGCCACTGGCTGATGTGCTGTCAGCTCACTGTGGCACTCCTCATGTACTGGAAAGATGCAGGCTGGGCAGGATGTTAGGCACATGAGAGAAAGAATTCTTATCCTAAGAAAACTGGTGGAAAACACCTCTCTTCTGTTTCTGTGCCACCTGGAAGGGTTGCTCAGTAAGCTTCCCTGCAGGGTATATTTTTCTGGAGAGTAGGTACAGCTCTTCCTCTCTTCTGCCAGAAACAGAGAGATGAACAGAGTTATGTCTTGGAACAAGTTGAAGCACAACGCTGTGTCCCAGCAGCAGAACACATAAATGAAGGGAAGGAAAATGAGCTTTGTTACAATGAGATAAAGGTTCATTTAGGAGTCTAATTTTTTCGTTAGGGTAATTATTGTGAAGTTTAAGTTCACTTTCTAGTGGCACTTTTTTAAACTTGAATTACCTATATTTCTTCAACCACCCAAGATTAACAGCCTCACAATTTATGCTTTTCCCCTGTGGAGTGAAAAAGTGTAATTAAGAATAAGATATACAGTTGAATTAAATTTTTGAACTGCAGCTTGGAAATACTTCACAGAATACAAAGCATAAAAGAAGCGTGGGGTATTGTTGCATGCTGTTCTGCAGACAATTACAAACCATACTTGTTTTATGTAGTCAAACTTTGTCTTGCTCGGTCAATCTTGCTTTTACATTGGGAGCAAGGTGACTCACTCCACATGTCCACTTCTGTAATTATGAGCTATTTCACTTCTATTTCAGTCTAAATAAGTGGAGAATGTTCTGTTATTTTTAGCAGAGAAAATGTGATTATGTGAAATCCCATTTGTTATCATGAGAGGTTTAGAAGCCTGTTTCTGCATGATAAGTTAAACTCTTACCGGAGGTCAGGTTGGGAGAAGAGAGATTGTGGAAATAAAGCCTAGTCTGAGCCACCATTGAAAACATACCAATAATACCAGAGATTAAGCCCAGTTCTGGAGCATGACACAATAGATATGCCATACTTTCCTCGGGGGGTATAGAGCAAGCCCAGATACAGCTGAAGACCAAATTATAGTGTGAAAATAACCAACTGATACCAAACTCTTCCTGCTCAGCTTGCTCAAATAAGTGACACTGAGCTGCTCTGAACAGACCCTCTAGATCAGAAGTATTTCTCTCTGGTGTAGTGCCAGCTTCTCCTACTGCTCTGTCTGAATGTCAAGAGGAAGATTCCCCCAAAAGGTGTTCACACTGTTGCAGCTGGGCTGTCTCTTCCTCCCTTATTTCCTCTCAGGTACTGGGGATGCCAGGGTGGGGAGAATGGCTGACTTCCATGACCTTTTGTTGTAGACTTGTTTTGTTCTCAAATCCTGCAGCTGATCCTTCATGTTTAGTTCCTCAGCTCTCGTTTCCATGTTTGCTGCCTCCCAGATCTATTATTTGAGTTAACAGGAAGTCAGGACTTACTTTTTGGACATCCATTGTTTCTGAAGCTTTCAGAAAAACAATCACTCATCCTGTCTTAAGCCTGATAAGGTTTGGTCCTTATGCTCTCAGTTTGATGTTCCCTGCTGCTGATGTGAATGTCTTTAATACCATATGGATTCTTATGACTAATCCTAGCAAATTGTGTCTGCATGTGTATTTACAAGCAATGGAAAACCACCACCTCTCTTTCCCTGGAAATCAGAGTCCCTGTGCACACTTCCTTCCCAGCTGAAATCTTGCTGCAGTCCAGACATATATTCTCCTCTTCCAGCTCTCAGCCACTCCAGCAAACGACTCCTATATAGCTCAGCAGTTGATTTATGCACTGTTAAGGAGTGCCCTGTGAATCTCTTCCCTGCCTCTGCCCATGTGCACTTGAAATGCCTGAGGATCCTGCATCTGCTGAGTTAACTATACTGATGGATCGTGGTCCCCAGACAATCCAGCAAAGACCCAGAGCACAGGGACTTGAGTGGCTCTTTTTTGACTTGGGTAGCCCCAGCTCTGCGTTCAGGTTGGAGCAAGATCTGCACTAGATATTGAAGGAAAGGGCAACACTAACCAAGCAACAATTTTTTTGGTTCGTGGAGCTGTCTGAAAAGTTGGCAAAAAGCCCAAATGGAAAGCTGTCAAAGCATCAACTACAGCTGTCTTAAATGTTCCAGACTGTCTGTGCTTAACATTGAGCTTGTTTTCACCTCACAGTTAAGTGAGCTGGCCTGATCTGAGTACAAGTGACTGAAACATGGAAAAAGTCAGCTGCAAAAATGCAGGGTGGTAAACAGCAAAGAAGTTGTTGGAACTCAAATGACTGTGTCTATGTTGTACTGTATGCCAAAATAACAGCACCATTCAGAATCCAGCCATTCTCTTCATTCATGAAGAAAGCCAGATCCACCTTCAGTGTTATCCCAAGCTGGATTTGTTATGTGGGCAAATGAAAGATCTGAGTAATGTTTACTCAAATTAAAGATGCAGCAAAGGCAAATGTTAACTGTTTACTTTCCAAGGCTAATTCCTCAAATTTTCTCAGGTAAAATGTGAGTTCCCAATTGCCTAGTCTCTGATTCCTCTGGTTGGATATTCTGAAACAATTTCCTACAGACAGACCTATGCATCAAACATACTGAAACTCACAAAAACCCACTGGGTCTGATGCAGAACTAACTGGCATTGCATTTAGTTGCATTGTGCCATGACTGTGCTGGTACCAGCAGCTGTTGCATAGATCCTGGACAGCCCCATGCAAACCTTTACAGCAGTGCTTGTTGCTCAGGCTCTGATGAGTCCTTTTCCTTATTATTGGTATGGATTTCAGCAGTGCTGAAGCCAGCAAGTTTCCATTGGTTTCATAAGGACCATAATCGTACACTTGACTGGTATAAACATGTCCCGTGTCACCTCTGCTAGCTCAGCCTACTTGCTCCCCTTCCTTGTTATGTAGCAGGGTGGTCTGACAGCTACTGCCTCTCCAAGAAATGTATGCTGAAGTCCAGGCTTCTTCTTTTGAGGGTTTGTGGGCTTTTTTGCTTCTTATGGTGTTTGTTCTGGATTTTTATTACCTTATCTCAACCTGAGTAAAGGATGTTAGTAAAATTCTGGACGATGGGCTCTGTGTGTGGGTGCCATACACAGAAAAAGCAAGCATGGGATGACATTTGGCTTTCCCAAACCGTTGAAATCACTACAACCTGAGCAAGGAGACTTTTGAAGGAAAACTCTTGTCTTAAATACAGCTGCCTAGATTCCTCCTGCTTTTCTTCATGAAGAAAGAGCAACCTGTCTGTCTAGCATTGCTGTGGTGACCCAGTCCCAGGCTGGTGAGGGAGGCACTCTTGGCTTTTACCCAGGGACACGTGCTCTGGACAGCGCTGTCCCCTTGCCCAGCCCCTGCCACGGACACACTGCACAGGCTGTCTCTGCACACTCCAGCTACTCCTGAGGGCCCTTAGCTGTTCATAGGAGGACTTCGTAAGTTATCTTCAACGTGTGCTCCTGATTTCACCAACTCAGCCTGAACTTAGATCCTGCCCCCACAGGGAGAAACTCCAGCTGAAAATATCCCAAATCAGAAGGAAACTACCGCTCATCAGTCTGCCCAGCCTCCTGTTCCAGCCAGCTCTTGTTCCACTCCCTTGGGGTTAGGGAAAATGTGATCATTTCTAAGACAGTTCTAAGTGAGCGGGCTTGTGTAGCAGACTGAGGAAAAGAGGACCAAAGGGTGGAGGAGATGCTTCATCATGAAGAAATGTTTTACAGTTGCAGTAACAGCCACCCTTCACCGCAGGATTGCCTTCATTTTGCGAGAGGTTGCTCTGCAAGGGCACGTCAAGGCCTGTTTGGCCCTGAGATTTCCATTCCTGGCACTCCTGGCTATATACCCAGGCCAAAAGAGCACGAATTGCTCCCAGTGTCAGGAGTATACAGACGCCAGCACATATATAGGAGGGAAAAGGAGACAAGAAAATCAGTCTATGGGCTTGAAAATAGGGGAGGTGGAAGTAAAATTAAATGCCAGAGGGAAGAACATAGCAGAGGAGATTGTGCAGGCTGAGGAAAGATTAACAGGTATTAGAAAAAAGCAAAAGACATGGGAGAATTCAGATCAATGCTGAGGCAAGCAGCAGGGAATGTTCTTAGCAAGGAGCATTAGAAAGTTGAACACAGATGGCAAGGTATGAAAGACCTGAGAAGTTGTAAGAGCAGCATGGAAGAAAAACCTTAAAATCCAGGAATGGGAAGAAGCTGCAAAGTATATGAACAAATACCTAAAATAATAATACTTTCCAAATCAGGAATAATAATTTTCTTTATCTTGATGTCAGAAAGCTGTATAAAAACTAAGCAATGGTAATGTAAATATAATTTTATTTAGTATTTTGGTAACACAATGATACATCTCAAAATGACCATAGAATTTAGCTGGCTAAATGACTGCATACATTCTAAATAGGTGCTACTAAATTTGAGTAACTTCACAGATTACATGAGGCATTATGTGACCAACAGCTCTATATTGTGTAAGCCCCTGACTGATGTGAGCGGTGTGGATGGATTTTGCATTAGTAGCCAATGCACAGTTAAAGCTTTTGGAAGAGTACAAAATTGCAAAATCCATTTCTTATTAAAATATGAATTGATGATCCTTGTATTAGAATAGATATTCAGCTGTAGGTTACATACTTTATTTATTTTAATAACAGTACTTTAAAAGGTACAAGAAAAATTATTTTGCTAGGATTTGATCTAATGTAGATCTCCATATGAAAATGCTGAGTATAAAGCTTTTCACAGGTATAGGCTAAGTTCTGGGATATCACAAACTTATACGTAATTCAGAAAAACACCTGAGGTTACTCCATGTATATGTAACAGAAAGCTTTTTTTAGCTCTAAAAAGAGATGATAGATGCCACATGAAGTCTGAGACTTTAAACAGGTACATTATTACTATAGTGTGGGGTTTTAGAGCAGTGCTTGTAGGCTTGATTCAGGTTTTTTAAATCAGTAGCAAAGCTTGTGCTGAAGATGGGGAGTGTGTTGTTAAGCCAGCTCTCCCAGCAGGAGCTGTGTCCCGGCTGCCAGCGTGACTAAGACTGGCCATCTATCTGAAGTCCCAGTGCAAATCCTTACTTGCTTGGGTCTCAGCAGAGCTACTTCACTGTCTAGCACTGTAACCTTATTTTTCTAGCTCTGCTAATACTTTATCTGGTACTCGGCTGAGCACAGCAAGTCATGTGAGGTACTCTCATGTCTGATGGATTTCATAAGTAATTGGAGGTGACCTGTAGCTCCAAAGAAGTGCCCAACACTTTTCAAATCAGGCATTTATGTGGGGATGTTTGCTTTCTATAGAAATATGCAGCTTTGTGAAACAAACATTAGCTGGAGGTTCAACGCCATAATGTTTCATGTGTGTTTTACTTTAAAATAATAAGTGGTTTTTTTAAATAATGTAGGAACTTGGCCTCACAAACATTGTAAAAGTCCTTCTTGTTCAGTTAATGGGTATATAATTAGGACATGTAACATTACTTTTCCTTCTGAAACTTTGTTCCAAACAAATTGTACTAAAAGTACATAGTTGATTTTCAGATATACTATTTAGCTCAACCTAATAGAATGACTAGTGAGTAGGGGTATTATTTACCATATGCTTTTCTTGAGGCTTGTGGCATTAATGTTTTAGTATAAACCCCCCCAATCTCACTTCTACCTACCTTGGCCAATGTGGATTTTACTGGAATTACCTATGTGTTTAGGGACAATATTAACTCCTTCCTAAAGAAACATAAAGTTTAGCTATACCTTTATAAATCTAATTCAATAATAAGTTTTGTTTGTGAACATGCTAATGAACAGATTAGCATATGATTTGTATCACCCTTGCCATCTAGTGACATAGAAATTTTTGAAATCTTTCAAAACTTTGTGAAAAGTTACTATATTAGGACATTCTGTTGATTTTCATGTAAAACATAAATTTTAGTTTCAAACATGCTTACAAGCAAGACTTTTATTTTTTTAGGCATTTATGTAAACATTTTGGAATGCTGAAGGCAAGACTTTACATTGCCGTTTTACCAAAAAATCGTGTGAACACTTATTGTTGAGGCATTAATGTATATCCCGGCAGCCACACCACCAAAGCTGCCATGAGCCTATGGCAGTTTCCAGCAGAGTAAATTCAGAAGCCGGCTGCAGTGTTCTGAGCAACTGCTTTTGTTTGTTTTTTAATAAGAGACTTCACTTCTGAATGTGGAGTCACTGAAGGCAAACTTAGAGTTAAGGCATAGTGCATGGAGACATGGAAAGGATTATAGAGACAGTTCCTGGAGATGCTCCAACCAGTCAGTAGATAAAAAGCACTTTACAATGACAACTTCTGTGAACAAGCTAGAAAAGAAAAGGCTTACTTTCAAATTGCATATGTTTCATCATTTAATGTATTGTTCCCCTGGCTCTCCTTCTAGACCGACTGAATTATACCTTGTGCAACTTTTCTTCCTGCTTTTATAATGCGTAATATTGGCTATGTACCAAAAATATCACCAGAACAAGCAATGAGTTATACAAGTCTAAAAAGAGGGGGGGGGCGGTTATCTGTAGACGCAAGGTTTATTGCTTAGGCATTTGCTGACAGCTGACTTTCACTGGCTGCTTTCTCTGCTTGCAGTCTTTGGACAGCCTGATCGAGCAAATCCATCGTATCTCTAAGTGTAACATTCAAGGTGAACGGCTTAGGTTTAATGGTCAGCCCATAGGTAAAGTCCATTTTCGGGTCCTCGTTTGGATTAGCAGTAAAATTGCACTGATGCACCAGTATGGAGGTAAAGAGAAAGAGCTGCACCTTGGATAACTCCTCTCCAATACACCGCCGCTTTCCCAATGAGAAAATCATCACGCTGCTAGTAAGATCTTTATTGATGAAGCCATTCTCATCCAGGAATCTTGTTGGATCAAAATCCTCCGGGTTGGACCATTTTGCTGGGTCATGATTCACTGACCACTGATTTACAAAGATGACGGTGTCCTTGGGAATGAGGTAGCCCATGATGAAGGTGTTGGTAGTGGTGGCATGTGGGATAGTCACAGGCACAAAGCTGCTGAAACGCATGGATTCATACAGGAAAGCCATGATGTAGGGCAGGTGAGGCTGATCTTCAACACATGGCAGACGGTCTCTTCCAACAATCCTGTCCACTTCTTCTTGCATTTTAGCCTGCACTTTCGGATACCTGTCATTTAAAGCAAGATGTGTGTGCATACATAACACTTTCAAAGGATTTTTCTTACAAATAATCCTTGCTGTAAACATTTTTCACAGAATCTCACTGCTACCCTAAAAGATGCAGTTTGAACAGAGTTTGAGTGTGTTGCAGGAATGCGTAGACCTCAGTTAAAAACTTTGAGAAAAAACCCAAACTTCCCATGCACTGGTGTAATTTTAGATTTGCTCAGTTTTTACTTTACAACCCACATAACTGATTCTCAACATAAAAAATAACAATAGACTGAAGTGTGCTGAAACTGAATATTCTGATCCAATTTTGAAAATTAATTCTAAAACTAGAATTACTTGTCTCTTCTAAATATTGGATTTTCCTCGGGAACAAGAATTTGATTTTCCAACTCTATATGTGACTTTTAAAAGTTAGCATGGAGTTTGTTATCACTAGACTTATTTCATATCTTTGAAAGCCTGCAGGTTTCTAAGCTAGAAAAAAATTTCCCAATTATTAAATTGGCTTTATGAACATCCCACTTTTAGTTTGAGAATACAGTTTCTAATTAATATCAGATTACTTTTTCTCTATTATGTATTTAAAGATGACTGTCTTGAAGTCTGGCCAGTTTGGAAGGCTACACAGTAACCAAACAAGATCAAAATGTTAATATGTCTTTTGCTTTTCTAAAAGCAGACATTCTGCCCAGGAGCCTTCATTTATTTTAAGTATTCAAGTTTGGCTTCTACATCCTTGCTTTTTCTTCCTGCAGCAGACTCACATGTCAAATGCTGGGCAAACATGAGAACTGGGGAAAACCCCAAAAGTGATGTGAACACTGGGCATCACACCCTCGGCTGGAGTGTTTAATATTCGCCTGTTTTTCAAGAAGCGACTGAGTAGATACGGCTTGCATCAGTCCGCAAATGACGCGGGCGATGAAAGAAAAAGCCAGGATAGGCAGTGAGTCGGTGTCACGGCACCCTCTCTTTAAGCAGCTGCCCGCTCCGAGTTTCCCGGCGGGCGGGCCGCTGCCAGGGCAGCGCTCCGGCCGCCTGCCCAAGGGCTCTGTCTGCCTTGCCCAGTCACGCAATGGCAAGGAAGGCACACAGCGCGGCGGCTCAGCATAATAGCGGGTTTGTAAACCGGTGCACGAACTCTTTATCGCGCTTAAGCAGTTGTTAGCCTGTTCCTATGATCTCCTTGATCTTGACCCGCTAAAATCTGATTCTTTCAGGTTTTACTCGGCTGCCTTTCTGCCAGCCTCTCTCTCCTTATGCACCGGAACCCGACCGCCTGAGGAGGGTGNCCCCGCCGGCACGTACCTGATGAGGAAGATGAGGAGCCACTGCAGGGCGGTGGAGAGGGTGTCCTGGCTGGCGCCGAAGATGTCGGTGACGGTGGCGGGCACGTGCTCGAGCTGCAGCCGCGGCTGCTCCCGCTGCAGGCGGATGAAGGCGTCCATCATATCGCGGGGCGCGGCCCCGGGGCGCAGGCTGCGCTGGTGCTGCAGGAACTTGCCGCGGACGAAGCCGTAGAAGTCGCGGTTGAGGTCGCGGAAGGCGCGGGGA